>DWLR01003112.1:0-14098 GCA_018246295.1 Papilio alexanor hazarajatica | reverse complement strand
TTTCCCTCCATTCCTGCATGCGCTTTCACCCAAAACACTTCCATTCTTTTCCCTTGCTTTCTTATCTCTATCATACTCTCCCTTATACTCTCTGCAAGGGGATGGTGGGAAACGCTACTTTTCAGGGTATCATAGCGGAGTCTCGTAGAGTAGCTACATAAGTTATGCGATGAACACAGTAAAAAATTCTCTTAACAGAAAAATATACATATATGTATTTCATTTTAAAGCTATTTATGGATGCTTATGCTAGTTAGCACGATGCACATGCGTGTTGATTTTTTGCTACTTTATAGTTTACATAGATTTTTAGTAATAATCTTAACTCTAGAACAGCCTTAAGTCTGATACCAAGTACCTATTAAAGAAGAACATTTTCGAAACCTGTTATTCGTTATTTATAGGGACCAACGTAGGTTACAATTAATATATGAAATAAAAGTATTTTATAGTAGACAATACTACTAGACTATAGAAGCAACAAAAACTTGCGATGATTACCCAAATAAAATCAATTAGACTTCGATATGTTTATATATATATATATATAACTTACAGGCAAGGCCATAAAATCAGTGCTTCATTAGAGGCAATAAGTTGAGTTAGGGACATATTTACTCTAAATGTTAAGTGTTTTTCTATGTAATAAGCAACAAATAAAATAATTAATATGAAAATTGGTATGAATAAGGTTAAATTAAGATATAGTATATATAGATAATATATAATAAAGTATAGTATAAATGTACTCGTAGCTCTAAGTTTATTTCTGAAATGTAGTGGCAATATCTTTCTTTCCTTCTTATTCTGGTTAAAGGCATTGATAAATTTACTCACTGTAATATAGATTATTTTAATGTAATTGTTCTGCCTCCAGGTGATGACGTGAAACGTAAAACGAATAAAATCAATACGCGTTTAAAGGTTACTGACATTTGAATTGTTGTTTACGCCATTGAGGTCGGGTTCTATAGAAATAGTAATGTTGATAACCTCAATTTAACTTATTTTTTTTAATTGGAATCGTGTCGTTGTGTTGCGCGCCAACGTTAATATAATATAAAGAAACTAAATGACAATATACTATGTATTAATGATATAAAATTTGAGCAAGAAGTAACAAAATACTTGAATATTTCCTTCTTTGTCACGAGTTGATGCCACAACGTATTACAGTATTTATTCGACAATAATATGCAACCTCCCACGCAACTAGGAGTAGGTATACACAATACTGGATGCTTTCCAAGCGTAGATTGAGCCAAAATTAGTTAGAGGGTAAGTACCCATAACCTAAGTAGATCATCATCATTTTAACAGTGGTAGAGTCCGCAACCACATCTGTTGCACGGATGGCTCTACCGGTGAAATAACACGACCTCGCCAGGCGTGGAGTAGAAGTATTCAGCGTTTCGTCTGAGGAGTGAGGTACCGGAGGCCTAATTTTAGTCCTCTTCCTCTTCCGTCCCTTTTCTAATAAAGAAAGGTTGAGAAGGGAAAGGAGATTTTATGGAGAAGGGGATGAATAGCAGAAGGAAATGTACATTTTTCTATCTATCCCCTCCTCTGTATGTTAAAGGTAGGAAACGGATCTGCAACTCGCAAATGCTTCTTATAGATGTTTATGAGCAGCGGTCAAGTAGGTGACCAATTGCTCATTTGCCATCTTCTTGTATAAAAAAATCATCCTATGGTGCATTAAATCCAAGCAACTGCATCTTAAAATCATAGAAGTAAAGACAACTTGACGTTGATCTACTATATTTTTTTTTAAATAAACAACAGGCGTGCAAACCAAGAAAAAAACTTAAATACAGATATTTACAATATACATTTGTCTAAATTAAATTTACATACCACCAATAAATTTATAATAAAAGCAAGACTTATGTATAAGAATTTGAACGCGCTATGGGTATTATGTCAAGATCGCGCGTGACGCACGGCGCGACTTTGAGCGCATCGGCCAAGCACGCCTTACGACAGGAGGTCCCATTGTTTACGTAATCTGCCTTCATATTTATTTACATCATACGAAATGTTTGAATAGGTGTTTAGATACACATAAAGATTAATTTTTTTTGTATTTTAATGTAATAATAAATTTAATAATTTGGAAAAAAGATCGTCATAACACGAAATATTTTTAAGGATAGAAAACAAAAAATTGAGGAATTTGAATAGTTATTATAATGCGCCAAAATAAGTACGACTGTAAAATTATCAGATAATTGAATTAATTTACATAATTTCAAATGTGTCGTGGGCGAGTGGCCTGGTTAAGATTATCATTTGACGTTTATACGTCAGCTTATACTAAACCTGAACTTTTATCGTTAGTAAAATGCTTAAAAAAATTTAAGATTAAAGATTAAAAAGCATAAAAATCAAATATTTACATTAAAAGCAATAAATTTGTAAATCGTCTTTAATTTTTAAATTTATTTATTTTATACATTTAGATTAAACGCTCTAACGCTTCACTGAGCGTTGAAAAAATAACTGTGCAGAAAAAACATTGCTACTTTACTATTTCCCTAAAATTTACGTAATTAACAAAATCATAAATATATTTCCAAAACGTTAATATTCGTATTTTGTAAAGGAAAAAACACAGAACATTTAAACGTCCAGGTAAATTTATGCTTATGTATATATGGATAAACTATAAAGAGCACGCGAACAGCTTATTCATTAAAAAGCCTTATTTACCATCGAAAATGGACTTCCCATTGCAAAGATTTTTGTGCATATCGGGGAAAAGGAGAATTATAATTTAATGCAATAACCAGAGGTCTGTGTTCTTATAATCTTTAGCTTTTAGAAGATAGCCAAATATACTGAGAACTTTTGCAGTACAAGGCTGTATCCTTATATAATAATAAATCTTTACAATAATTAATTTTGAATAAGAAATACGAAGGCCGTTAACTGGTATTTGAGAAAAAGATACTATGAAGCTTTATTCGTGAATAATCAATGGCGGGCACGATACAACTACGGGCTACACAAAATATAAATTAGCCAAATATTATCATAGTCATAAAAATTAGACAGTAACGCAGGGCGGGATATATCGCGAGAATGGATGACTTCAGAGTGCATCAGCGTCTGTTGGAGAGTTAGCATCTGTTCAAGAGTCAACCAGATGGTTGTAAAGCACGGGGTAGGCCGAAGTTAAAGCGGCTGGATGGTGTAGAACTAAATCTTAAAATATCGGCGTCAAGGGCTGAAAACAAAAGGCCCAAACCCGCCGGCGGCTCTTGAACCGCAGATGATGATGAAGATTCTTATTAACATATAAACCCAAAAGTTTGAAAACAATCATTACGACTTTAATTAAAATCATTCATTTATATAGTGCGCTCGCGCATAGCACCTATTTTATCATAGTTTTAATACAAATTATGAAAGAAAAACCCTCGACGCCGCCTTTCAGTAATGCGATAAACTTATGAATTATTAAACAGATTTTACATGGTCTTTACCGAGACTGAATTAGACTTAGGCTTATAATTAATTAAGGCTTTGTATGAATTTGTAAATTAGTTATAATTATCGACTAACGCGTAATAAGAGACTGTAAATTTTGACGTAAATACTCTGTTACATAATAAAGAAAGGCTGGCGTTGATTTAAAATACAAGATAACTTATTTCAGGAATCAAAGCTCTACTAAAACTTAATGTGATTATTTAGTTAAGTTTCTATTCGATACGACAACTAAAAATTGTTAAAAATATGAATAGGCTACATTTTGCAACGTCATCGTAAGCATTGTGGTCCTAATTTACATTTTTCATATACAGCTAAATATAAACTGACGCAAAAAAATAACATATTATAGTTGGAATTCAAATCTGAAAACCAAAGTCTGTTTAAACATAATGTTTTATTTATATTTAAACATGTTATTAGATAAACGACGCACGTAGGGCCACAAGAACTGGCTTATGTTAACTCCAGAGTTTATGGAAAATTCCGGTGTGTTTTCTAACAAATTTAACTAAATATTAGCACGTACCAGCACGCACCCACCGAAAAACTCGGCAATGCTACATGTCGCGACGCAAAACGCAATATATTTAATAGCCGGTCGCGTTACGCAATAAGTATATGCGACATATACGACATATGTGACATATGTCGCATATGTCGCATACTATTGTGTCGGAGCGCGTCGCGTTTGTCGTTCACCTAGGACATTGGGTATGCGACGGAAAATACGACCAAAAGATAACGCCCGTGTCGTCACTGCCAGATTGTCGCTAACGTTGCCATCATAAACAGTCGCACGTTTAGTATTGGTCGCATCATGCCGAATTGTGTCGCGCCGAATTACGTCGCTCACCTCACCTAGAACCGGCTTATATACGGAGTTATCGCGCAGGCAGTAATAACTCTCCACAGTTTACGAGTTCAATTAAGGCAAAGCAAAAGCAAATGCACGAATGGCCTTACCTAACTGAAGAGGTAACAAAAACCCGTATAACACAGGTGTTATCTATAAACCTCTTCTTCTTTCTATATAAAATTTTCGGTTGTTGTCTATTTATGTTTTTGGGTAACAGTGGTTACTTCTCATCAAGTGAATCATATCCTTTTTAGCCTTTTTAGTCTGAAAATAAGTTGGTAAATGATTCTAAATCGGGGTAAACACATGTGGCAAGCGAAAAAGAAGTGCTAATTCGAATTATTACAGTAGTTGAAATTAAAATAACATTTTGCCGAAATAAATTATTTCCTTACTATTTCTTTTTTCTTATTAAGTTCTTTTAAATTAAACGAATTTTACGGATTTTATCGCGTTTAATTTATATTTTAATTACCGACGTTTCGAGCGCTATATACTGCACTCATGGTCACGGGAGGACTGTGGTGTATTCTTTTTCGTTTTCCGCTAGTTTCGCCGTTGATGCCATCTGAAATTTCTGTCAGATTACCTTAGATGTAATAATAAGGCTGAAGAACACGGTAATCACAGGCGAATAAAACCGGGCAGCTAGACTTACACACAGCCCGCTTTAAAACTTAAAATAAACCCCAAAAATAATGTAATAACAACCCTAAGAAAATGCGAATCAACTCAACAGTTCTCGAGCTATTATTTTGCATCTTCGATAGCAGATGTTTATTTATACGACAAATATACTCAATAATACAAAACTCGTTGTCAGCATAGCCATGAAGTTGTGTACGCATTTACAATAACACCAATGCCGCAAAATAAATATTCTGCGTAACCATCGTCACATAATATTTATTTATTTTATAAATTAAATTTTCATCACGGTTTTTGTTAAAACTCAACAAATTCGACTCCACGTTCAGAACAATTGATTCACGTCATTGAGGACTGACCAAATTGGGAATCAGAGCGCCGATTTGTACTTACCTATGACAACTGGCTAAACCAGTGTTTTTCACCATGTGGTAACGTGTTATTAATGTTTTTTTTAATAGTTTTTATTATCTGTTAATTTTATTTAATCTGCATTAATAACGTCATGTTAAATAATTTTGATCTATACTCAAGCATAATTTTGAGTATAGCAGGGATCTCCAATGTGGCTAATGGCATAAACTAAACCAGCAGGAGCAGGCTGACAAAAAATCTGTAGGTCGCACCCACTGGGACTTCGCGAAGCCTTGATATTAAAAAAAGAAAGTTCCACAATATATTTAAACATTATATAAATTAACAGTAATTAAGAAAAATAAAGATTTTAACATTTTATACGGAGTTAAAATAGGCGGGGGGTGTAGGGGGTCGAGAAAATAATTTTATATGCAGTGCCGCGTCATGGAAAAGATTGAAAAACACTGGTCTTAGCAATCAGGAACTATTTTAAATAATTACTATGATTACGAACAACTATAATTAAATAAAAATAATAATAATTAACTATCAACAAATGATATAACATTTGTGGTATGACTGAATGCTGTTGAATCGCGACTAGATATCAAATAGGTGGATATTTAAAATGATAATAAAAATTTACTTTTAATAGTAATAATTATAATCTAGTCAATTATTTCTTGTAATATAAAAACCCACACGGGCTCACACATGAACTACGGTTACGCAACTTGATTGCAATAGCAATACGTTGACGACACACTACAACGAACTTGTAATTCAAATGCCAGGAAAACGATCAAAAATTTTTATGCAGATTCAAATTGTACAACATTTTTTATTAATATAAATTAATGAAAGCCCATTATAAACTATACGTTTGAAAGATTTTATGGACCTTATTTTTTTAATTTAATTTTTATATATATAATTTTACTTTAAATGGTACAAAAAACTTGAATCGTATGTAATTGGGAATAAGCAATGGCTAAGGTACTTGTTTATATTGTATTAGGGGTTTTATGTAAACTGTGTTATCACCTTTGACCTTTAATTGAATAATGATTAACTTTGACCTATGTCGTTTCCACTTTATTGTACCCTTACAGGCTTTAACACGTTCTATGCCGAGAAATAAACGCAGTTTCCTGTCGTGTCGGTCAGTGATGGTTGACATATAGACTTTCAGTTCATGCCGCGTCAGTCAGTGATGACCGCATTTTACGAGTCTTTTCGTTTCGTTCTTACAGGCCGTTGGGCAGTGCTGTCAAACTAAATCTCATATTGATTGACCCGCGTGGCCCCCTAGCTTTTCCATATCAAGTTGGTTTTTGAAAATTTTTAAACATATTTATGATTTTTATTAGGCCTAAAGGGAAACTTCACGGACGGTCAGCACTGACCGCGTTAGCAGAGAACGTGTTAACCAATTACATATAACGTTCGCAACATTAATATCTTATATCATTACCGTTATACAAAGGCGTTATCAGTGACGTAAATGTCAACATATTATTTTTTACATGTTATTAGTTTTTACTCGCACTACCCTTTTTCCTGTCACGCAGTAGAAATTAAGATATTGCATTCTCTTATCTTTGGTTATTCCTTATTAGTTTTTAAACGTGACTCGAGCAGTTTAATGCCGGGCATTGAGCATAACAATGTCACGTTTTATTACCTGAATGAAACGTCTACGTCTAATATTTTTAAAAAAATGTAGAGTTTGAATTAGATTCTATCATTAAAAGTTAGATGTTTCCCAACTGTTAGTGTAACTACATGTTAGTATAATATTTTTTTTTTACTAGTTACTCATGTTTAAGCCTTCTTTAGACGTCACGTCTTGTCAAAAAATTTCAAGATAACGTCCTGTCTTTTTACTTAAAATAATACCAACCATACTTCCATAAAAAAAGGCTTGTCATCACATTTGTTGAAACTTTCACAGTAATGAAAACAACCATTTTAAGGAGTTTATGTATAAAATTACAAAATTAACGACGTAGTCAAATAAAGAATCTCGAAGAGTCTGCGGCACACCAATAAATTTGCACACACCCTAATTACGTTTGCAAGTTTTTACCTACTTATGTGCACAAAAAATTAATTGGTATAATTAAAATAGTAATAATTAGAATTTAAGCGGTGATGACTCAATAGTTTAAACTCCAAATTGTGATGCAAATGGTTTGATTCGAACCAGCTACTAACATAAAATTTCTCCTTTTCAGATACTCTTATATAATATATTCAAAAACATCATCTGTTGCACGAAGGGCCCGCTCGACCGGTGAAATACCAAGACATCACAGAAGACAGGCGTGAAATAGAAGCCTTCTGCCGGATGCCAAATTTTAGTCCTCTTCTCTTTCCCACCCTTTTCCAATAAGGAGAGGATGGGAAGGGAAAGAGGATTTGACGGGGAAGAAAATAGATACGGGCCGGGTAGATAAGGTAATCCTCTCCTCTGTTTATTAAAGGTAGGCAACGCACCTGCAACTCGCTTATAACGGTGACCGCTAGCTTCGTGTATAAAAAAACTACAAGATTAGTTTCTGTACAGTTTACAGACACCACACAGAGTAACGAATGGGTGTTTTAGATAGCTGAATTTCTTTTTATCGCTAACATACAATTGTATAGTCTGGTGTTTCTCAGTGTTCTTGGTTTGCATTTAAGACACTTAAAGACATTATAATTTAGAAATCGCTTGGGCTAACTTTCTGGATGTAATCAAATAAATGAAACTTTTATCAATTTCATGTAAACTACCAAAAAATTATCTGAAAATTTTCTAGTAAATAATGTTAACATATTCAATGCCGACTTGGGTGAAAGATACGCCCCAGGGGGCCAATCAAGAAAATGCGTAATTATCATTCTTCTACACAAATAAAACTAAATAGTATTTTTAATTTCGACTACTCATCTATACAGTCGCTTTTAAAAGGTGCCTTTAATATACGAGTAGGAGCTCATTCCATATTGCCGCATATAAAATGTAATCAGCATTCAGTATGTTAATATATGATGTTCAGACGTTCACATTGTATATGGATGTAACTTCACAAGAAATATCCATTAACCCAACACGATGATTAGGCAGTTGACTCACTAGCGGTGCCTAATATGGCATCGATTCTTCTGGAATAGTTTCCAGAACGACGTTTCTTTGAATCATAATAAAGTTTATTGGATGAAATCATCGCCACTAATTTAACTCCGACGCCTCCTTCACTGATGCCCATCCAGATTATACAGCACAGTCTCACTAATAAATCATCTACATTGCAAAGAAATTTAAAATACTTATATTTCCTTTGATCCTCCCGAAGCGACTTTAAAAATCGGATAGCATTTGCAATTTACCTCCTGCAGATTCGCAATTCAAAAAAATTGTAAAATCGATAATTAACTAGAAAGGTCTAAGAAAAGTTAATTTTATTTATTATCTATTTATTTTTGTTCATTTACAGGACGACCCAACAGTAGGCTTACCGTAATATGAACAGATGGTCTGGTCATGATTGCGGGAGTCTACTGGATGAAGAATGTGAGAGATCAATCTTTGGAACGACTCAAAAGATAAGCCTACGTTCGACCAGAAGCTGATTATCCCAAAGAAGCGCGCCTAGGGCCCGAAATTATAAGGGGCGCGAGATAATAAGATCTTAGGGGTGCGAAAGTGCCGTTCTGAAGTGCCGTCTTAGTTCACAATTCACACTAAATTTATAATAATGTTACTGATTTAATCTCAACGAAGACAATTTTTACGCATCCATTTTTACGTGTGTTCCTAAAAAGTGATCAGTAAATTACGCTTGTTGGCCATGAATGAAGAATGGCATTGCCGTCAAATGAGAGTCATGAATTAATAATGACGTCCATTGGCCTTCGATCATCATAGCGCTTTTCCAAATCGCCTGACAGTTTTCCTCTACGTTGTCAATTCAAAGTTTTTTGATCGCCATCCTCATAGTCCATAACCTTCCATGTCTTGGTAAAATAGTAGTGCGATATGTACCATCACTGTTTTATTACTTTACTTATAAACTTGTGTAACTTTTTTTCGAAAAAACTTTAAAATGACGCAACAAAAACTGCATATTTAGTACAGTATCGACTTGTAATTAAGACAAGAATTAAGAACTTTACTAATAGATCACCATGAATTTATTGAATTTAGATCTTAGCTTAGTAGACTGATAAAGCATTAGCGATGAAAGTTTAGTTGAATGAACCAGTGATGCATGTAGAAATAAGAAATCGTTCAGTGAAAGATAAATTCTTCTATAAATTGCATTTGGCATTAATACCTAAACTCCGATGAGGAAGAAAACCTAGTTCACAACATGTAATTTAAAAAATAAATGTCTTTGCTTCAAGAATACATTTTTATTTCTATACCGTGATTAAGCAATAAATCTAACGTAAGCCACTTTATTTTCGAATTCACAAAATAATATCGCATAAAAACGGAGCGCGTCAGCTATCTTAGCAATAAATCTGGCGTCTTATCTTTATTAATGTTGGAGGCGATGCATGTGGTCATACGGTCCCTTGTATGTGCTTTATAAAATCGACTGATACAAATACAGTTTTCTTCTTTAAAATGATGTACAACTGACTATGTCTACGAAATTTTCTTATAGTAATATTTAGTTATCGCATATGACTAACGACTGTTAATAACGAGGACGACGACGGAATAATAAGTATAAACTAGTTTTATACTATAAACTTCTACCAAATTTGTGACATACCGAAGAAGTTACAGTACTATAGAAGAAGGAAGAAAAGTGTACAAGGTGCATACTAAATGAAAATCCGTAATCTCTGTCTACCCCTCTGCCATGAGTGTAACTTATTTTATTTAATGATTATTATCCAGGATGAGATTGACATCGCCTGTACATAAATGCACCATATCTTAAGTCTGATGATGCTATTTGTAAATCGATCGTTAAATGTAAGTGATGTTGACGTGACAATAGAAACTAGAATCAACTTGAACCGGCGTCGAAATAGGATATTAATCATATGTAATAATGATATATGTCAAATAAGACATTGCGATTTGGTTTAACATTTCAAACCATGCTCTTTAAATGCTCTTGCTGTTTTAGGGCCGGATATTATTTTGTTATGGAGCGTTTTTAATTATATTGTTCATTTGACTTTCCAGTATTTCTCGTTATATTTACGTGTGATGTAAACTATGATCATTTATTAGATTGGATTTAATAACCGACTCGATAAGTTAAAAAGAGCTTATGAGAAAATAATTTAAATTTGGTATCAAACGTGTGTATCACATAGTATAGTTATCTTTGAAAGTTTTTATATGTATAATAAACCTTCAAAGACAACTACAGCACAAGCTTAGACCTTAGGTTATATACAAAACGATCGCGTAATTTTATAAGTTGAACTCAATTAAAAGCAAAATTAAAGCAAATCACGTTACAGTCAAATCAGATTTAACCTACATTTGGGCGATCGCAAAGCCGTCCAAGAAAAGACGCTAATTTTGCCTATTAATGGTTAAAATATTCAAATGAGGCGGTTTGCCTAGCGAACGAAATGCAACATTACCATAAATACCGCCTCTGTTTCCAATCGACCAACCTTTAAGGGCTAAGCCGACTTGTTCCATTAAAATTTGCGATGTCTTTATAGACAGCGCTGTTAAATTGATCGAAATGAATGATAATTTTATTTCAAATACATTGACTTACTTTTACTATAAAATACACAATCAATGACTCGATGAAAACGTAATCTAAAGAGTATATAATGTTATATGTTATCTAAAGAGATTATACACAAAAGAATAACTTGAGAAGCAAAAAAAAATACAGAGAAGTCAAACAGTGTTGGCCAAGTAGGAATAGAAATGGAAGCTACAAAATAAATTGACGTAAGTCAACTATCAAATGTGATTCCAACCGTGAAGGTTGAAACAAAATCAAGGTTACCAATTTTTATCAATTTACCGACGATTTTTTGTGGAAGCAATGACAGGTCAATGCGCGAAAATCTCAGTTGCGATCCGAAAGTAAAGCATCGAAATTAAATCAAGGTTTTACGATACATTTTCGCCTTTATCGAAAAAAAATTAAAAATTATATATTCCATGGTAAACTTTTTTCAGAAAAGAGGAGGCTTTTTTCTTCTCCTTATCCACTTCTTCCTATCACTCATTTAAAATCAGGCATAACAAGCAAATTAGTTCAGAACAATATTCATGGCGAATTTGTAAGCTAGATTTAAAAAAAAACCTTCGAAACAACGACTCACCGAGGTACATTTAATTTAAGATCAAAGTGCTTTCGAATTACGTGCAAAAATAGAAAAAAAAAATTATTAAATCAATTTTCAAGGAACTGCAATTATTATTTTTTTTTGATTGAAATATAAAACATTTTCTAAAGAGCATGACGTCAGTCATGACCGGAAATCGTCATCATACAAAAAAATCGTCCATTGTTACTCACTGGACTGAATCGGACCGAATTGGGTAACTGCTAATCGAAAAAAAAAATGTCTTCCCAATGTAATAGTCATAACTGTTTAACATCTACCAAATTAAGTTCATTGACGTATGTACTTTACATAAGTTTCAAGAATACATTTAAAAACTCCATTGTGTTAACTCCGTTTCAATTCTTGCGTTCTGTATTCTTAATGAATTAAGTAGTGATATTATAATATTTTTATCACTACTAGTTTCATAACTTTGCCAAACACTTGTTTAAGGAGTCGTTTTTAGGTAAATCAAGAACGAGAGAAAAACTCCCTTGTAAGCGTAACCAATATTTTTAGAAACGCCTGGGTTGTTTCTAAAGGTGTCGGTTTAGGTTTCGGACAAACGGAACGAGTTTGTCTGAATCATTAATAGGAGATAGCGATTGTTATTTCTGTCTCACTCAATTGAAACGAAATAGCCGCTAATAACCTAATCGTTTAGTGTACGGATTACCGATCATGAGGCCGTGGGTTCGAATCCGGCCATTTGATCATTGTCGCTTCCCATATCTCAAGCATAAGCGTTTAAACTTATTTGGAATGATTAAAAAATATGTATTTAACATATAATGCATCCAAGCATCAGCGTTGATAGTTATCATATATGCAATGGCAATCATTACCGGCGATAAAAATAACACAGCTTTATATGCCGAATCTTTGCTTCTAACCGAATTCGAGAATAGTTTTACCGAAGATATCGCATAACCCAAGAGAAAGGCCACGTCTTAAACATCACTGTACCACATACAAGGTAGTCGAAATACCATTCTTACAATAAATGCACAAAATTTTAAATTTTGATCTACAATTATTTAATATTGTTAAGTGACCGTAATATAAATTATGTAAATATGCTATTTACGTGACCATAAAGTTACAAGATAGTACAATATTCTATTATCATTCAACGGCTAATCGTAAATAAACATATTATTGTAATATGCCGACCCTGTTTCTCATCTTTTGACTCTTCTCAAAAATATAAATTTTCCACAAACCTCCCACTTATCATACAAGGTCACAAAAAGTATACGTATGTGCTGAATTATAAATTGTATAAAGTCGTACGAATGTCCAATATTACCCCAATGCTTCACAATAAGACGTATTAAAGGTTGGTAAGAATGTAACAATTCGAAGTGGGTCGGCAGTGACGTCAATACAAATATAAACCGAGTGCTAAGCACTTCAAACAAGCGACACGAGACACGTTTTAGGATTGCGAAGTAGCTGCGATTGCGAAATTAAATAACTTTAAACAATATAAAGTTATGGTTACACTTCGAATTGTTAGTATTCTTTTAAACAATGTATATTATTTAATATTTAAGTTAAGGTTATTAATATAAATACATAATTAATGTAAATAAATATACCCAAAACATAAAGGGGTAGGCAGAGTTTACCGATTTCTATGTGGCAAGCTTCACATGTCAAAGCACATTTCTCTTGTTTATTTCATAATTCTATATTGTATTGTAGATTAAGAATACGAGAAACATCACCTTTACGGCATGTCACCTATCTGATCGATATCAGTTCCGTTGCAATGTACCCTACCAAATGCATAACTTGCACGCACTTGTAACTTTTCGGCTACACTTTTCCCATAGGATACAATTTCTGCGCATCTCAACGGCATCATTTCACTAACGTGTTTGTTCTGCCAAACCTTATTAATTATTTTAACTATATCTTGATCAAACCAAATTTTATATTGCAATTTGTTAATGTTTTTTACAAAAGCAAAATTATAACAAATAATTTACAGCAATTATTTACGTCTGTCAATTTATAATTATAGTGCAAAATTACAAATTAGATCGTAAAACCAAATTCTATATTTGGTCCTTAATTGCTAATATTGTATTCTGTGTGTCGTTATTTGGCGCTGTACTGTAACTGTAATGTCTATGTTAGAAGTTATACGGCCAGATCAATTTAAGTTATTTTTAACTTGATAAGTTGTCAAGTGTCTGTTTGCGGTCTCGGCTTTCGCTATATTACAGTTTATTATTTGTTCTTTAAACCAATAAGAAGCTAAGCCTTTAACTTGGATTATATTTATTTTGTTATGTATATATAACTTTGGCAACTAATAACCCCGCCATCTCACAGTACAATATTATTTTTTAGAGAACTAAATACAATTATTTCTCAATAATGTAAGCACCATCGTTTTCTATCACCTGTCGCCAACGC
>DWLR01003111.1:0-14103 GCA_018246295.1 Papilio alexanor hazarajatica | reverse complement strand
TAAAATAACATAATTAATTAGTCGCTCCAAGGTCGCTGAGCTCCGTGCTTTATAAAACATTAACATGATAAAAATTTCCTCTGTCGCCATTATTAAAATTATTTCAACGTGTAACTGGTGCAACGACTGACAAGCGACAAGCTTTAAGGACAGATAGTAAATTAAAAACATATATTCATGTACGTATTCGTCCCCTTATAATATGTATGATTTTCATTACAATGTGCCACTGAATTTCCCGTTACGTGATCACGTTATTATACAGTTATTTACTAAAACATCGTACAACAACACTAGTTTGCTCGGTGTGGGCGCAGTCAATTTGATTAATGCCTGGCGCGTGTTGCAGACAACATTTTAATGGAACTCTAATTCGCCTGTGTATTTTGTTAATCAAAACATAACACAATCGCATCGCTTCGGCACTTAACGTTATGTGAGTATTGAGATTGAATTACTAGCTTGTATTAAATGCTACAATATTCTGTAGTGTTATATTTTACATCCACATATAATTGAAGAAACTTTTTTGGAAACATTATTTTGAAGAGTAAAACTTATATGAAAACTATTGCAATTTTAATTTCCATTCATATACAAGACAATTTTTTTAGATGACATTTCTTCCTTTTGAGATATTTCATATTTTTTTTTATAACAGATGGTATCAGTTGGTCTTAATTCATCAGATTCATTAACTAAATTCTTAACTTTATTCCTTTAATAATCAGAGTTAATGAATCAGTTAATCTAAATTAGCGATTAATGCTTTGTCATCCAAACTAAATGTCTATTTTTTTGTCTAATTATAGAATAAGGAGGCAAACGAGCAGCGGGTCGCTTAACATTAAGTGAACCGACGCCCATGGACACCCGCAACACCAGAGGAACTGCAGATGCGTTGCCGGCCTTTAAAAAAAAAGTATACTCTCTTCATTAAGGGTCCTAAGTCGTATTGATTTGTTAATACTGCTGGGAATAGATCAGTAGACAAAAAAAATTAAAATAGATGCGTTAAATTGTACCTTTTCTTATACATATTTTTTTCTTTTATAATCTTCTTCGGATTGAACGTCGAATTGACGTAAAAGCTATCTGCCAAAAACAAAATTTCGCATGTCAAAGTGTATATTTACAATGATTAAAAGTGGTACGGAAGATTTCACCAAGTCATCAGAGAAGAGACCTCGGAGCGGTAGCGATGGGACTCCGCGCGTTCCTCTGCACTTCACTGTGCACAAGCCGGGGTGCCACTTCGAGAGCTGCTGCGGCGTGTGTAACTTGTTTCCGGGTGTCCTGCTTGTCGCCTTTTGCCAGGTGCTGGTCGGCTCCGTACTCCTGACCCTCATCCTGACGCACGGGAAGCAGTATGATAAGATACACCAGACGCCCGACTCGCAAAGTTAGTTTAACAATAATATATGAGAAAAAGCACGTTTCTATATATCTCGTATATCAAACACGCTTACACGCTCATCTTCAAAAGCATTTGACCGATTTCAATCAAATCATCTTGTTGTTTTCCACTACAGTTACAGTTAGTCTACAGTTTTTGTGCAACTTCATGCTGCAAACAGCTAGATATAAAATGTCTGTCCCCTGTAGCGGCGTTTCTGACACGAACACGAATAAGACTCAATGAATTCTCATTCACATCAACTGGATTCATTCCTCAAAAGGCCAGCAACGCATCAGCAGTGCCTCCGGTTTTGCGGATGCGAATAAAATGCAATTGAAAGTACTGAATAAACCTCAATACCAAATAATAATGAATAAAAATACATAAAATTACGAACTTACGAATATAACTTTCATTTATATATACTGTTTTAGCTTTATATAACATTCAATTATATAAAGCTTAAATATATAAAAATATCTTGTTAATGCCGAGCTGATTTTAATCATATGACTTGTGAGAGGCAGTTCATAGTAGCATAGACTGACTGTCTGTTCACTGTGTCTCCAAAAAACATAGCGTTGTATGTGATTTTGAGATGGACAAATTGTTTCTGGCGCTTTGGTAATAAGTAAATATTTCATTTCACTTATTCAGTCCGTTCTCTACCTCGTTGTGGTCGTACCAAGGCCGTGATAATTTACAAATCGACTAGAATTAGCAGTAAAATTTGCTTAATCTCATAACGTTACAAAATTGCAAGTGCAATACACAAAAACTTTAAAGTATTTGGTTTTCCAGTAATGAGCCTGGGGACAGGTGCGATGCTCAGCGGCGTCACAGGCGCAGGCATCCTCCTCATTATAGTGGCCCTAACCGAGAACTGCAGGGCGATGCTGGTATCCTCTTTCAATGCTCTCTCTCTCTTCCAAGGTATAAATTCAATACGATGGTTAGTCAGCCTCTTCGCTCTGTCCTCGACATCGTCATCAGAAATTCGGCAGAATTCTACCGGGAAGGAAAAGCTGTAGTGCCAAATTATCGACGTAGTCAGACGACATCCTTTTAACGTTTGGATTTCTCGAAGAATGGATGGCTGATGGATCTACAAGTTTCTGTAATAGTGGCAATGAACTAGACGAGTGTAGGTAGACGTAACCGGATGGATCGACGGCGGCAAGGGACAGATAGTTTTCGAGACAACCGTTATGTTATAAACAATAACTACAACTTATGACCGTGGATAAGCTATGACTAATTATTCAGTTTAGTGTTACAAACTAGAATAACGGTTTCTATGTGGTTGTTACACATTATTGTAAAGGTCAAAATCAATTTATAATGATACATTTTCAGATATATTTACTGGTGGCGATGTTTGTACTGATGGGCATAGTGTCGCTGGCCGTGGCTAAGATTGGACGTTCTTGTGTTCGATTTAAAGACGGTACTTTTTTACTCCTAGTTCATCAGTATTTCCTAGTTCATCGGTACATCATCGTTCAGTTCGTTCATCAGTAATATCATTTCTTACTAACAAATATATTAAATAAAGAGTTAATCTTTAGATGTTGTGTTGAAGGACCTAATAGCTAATGGTCTCAGATGCCTCTTTATACTTTAATTAGAAAAGAGAAGACTTTCTTTCACTTCCTCTCTGTCTGTACAAAAAAAAATAGCAGAAAGTATAAATCTCAGTTGCCACTCATTTCCATTCGGTTCAATTTTTTTTGGGTCTACCATTATAATTTCACCTTGACTTGACGTGAAGAAAAATTTAAAAAACATTGAAGGAAAGAAAGGAGAAAAAAGGTTTCAATCTTCGGAACAGTGCGCAAAAGAATCAATTGTTAATTTTTAAGTAACCCACTAAAACAGTTTTATGTGGAAATAAAAATATGTGTCTATCTTATTGTGTATAGTATTTTTCAGCTTCCAAAATAAAGGACGAGCAGCATAGATTAGTGAACTTGGCTTGCGTTAGTGGGTTATTCACATTTTTTGGAGCAGGTAGGTACAACATTTAAAATATATATATTGATTTTAACGTAATTAATAATACTATAACTAATTCAAATTGAAAATAAATTATTTTACAATAGGCAATTAACAGCACAAAAACGGTTATTTATAGCTTATATTGCAATTGGGTTATATTTTAAGTGAAACAAAAACACGGGATTCAGTTCAGTGGGACAAAAAACGCAAACACAGCAAACACCAGGCGAAACGCAGCGTCTTCCTGTTTTTTATGCCGATATTGAGGTTTAAAAATGTATAAAATGACTTCGTGAAAATGATTACGTTATTTCAAAAACAGGCATCAACTCATTTGAGAAATTTCGCGCGTTTGTAGTTCGTAGTAACTTTACATTTACTAAATTGAAATTTGCTGTGAAATTTTGCAAAATATCACCTTAATCTTTACTCGCATGATTACCTTGTTAATATTTAAAATATGATTCAGAGAAGGCTGCTGAAAGCAAAATTATGATATAAACAGGATTTCAAATTAAGCAAATCTATTATAACGTATTTTGGTGAAGTTATAAACATATTTTGTTCACCTCAGTGTACATTCAGAACGACAAATAATTCGGTGATATATTTTTCTATTTATTTCTAAGAAAAATGTTTCGTCCCATTACAGTTTTTACAACCGTCTATTATCATAGGGCCACGACAAATATTTGCAATAACAAGAATCGTATATTTGTGGTCGCCTTTTCTGGTATATAACTATAAATAATTAGATTGTTGGACAAAGTTTTTTCACCAAAACTCGGGACTGGCCTTATAAAGCCGGAAAAGGGGTAAACAAGCCCCCTGTTAACTGTTACAGTACTGTACTGTAAATACAGTAGTAGCGTGGTAACTGTACATACATAACTACTGCATATCATCAAGAACTGCAACTTTCACAAGAGCTACATGTAATCAGCCCTTTTGTATGAAACAGAAGCCAATAAGGAGAAGCAGAAAGAGACGGGAAATAAATCTTCCTATTTGCGTAATTTTTTCCGCAGTTGTTCTCATGTAGTAATAACTTGTGTAACATTTTGCTGTCGATTTGAAGTAGACCTACATTTGTATCTTATGATTTTTTTTTCTAGTGCTGTATTTCTTCTCTTTCGTGGTTGTGTTTAGCTTCTACCACTTTCGCTACGTGCGCCGCGCCATCCTCATGCACGAGGCGGATTGTGAATAGATTCTTTACTCATATTCCCAGTGTTTGAATCTTTATTATTGTTTGTAATTATACGTTATGTTTTATATGAAATACATGCAAAACGTTATATATACATAAATTTCTTTCCATTTATTAATAGCGTGGTATTGCTTAGATAAAATGTTATTAGTAAAATATATAACATATCCTTGAAATGTGCGCAATGAAAAACATGTTAAACAAATGAAACGTTAACGATTTCCATGACATAAAATAACATGGTAATTCAGATGTAAAACCAACAACGTGATATGTTTAAACACTTTTTTTTAAAAAAAAAGGATGTGGCAAACGAGCAAGTGCCCACCTGACATCAAGTGACCACTAGGCATCTCCAACAAGCAGTTGCAAGTTGCAGATGCATTCTTCTTTTTCTTCAGCCTATGATCGTCCACTGCTGGACGTAGGCCTCCCCCATAGATTGCCACAAAAGATCGTTCCACTGCCGCCCTCGTCCAGTGCACTCCCACAATCTTGACCAAATCATCGGTCCATCTTGTGTAAGGCCTACCTACGCTGCGTCGACCTGTACATGGCCGCCATCCAATGACTTTTCAACCCCATCGGCCATCCGTTTTGCGAGCAAAATATCCGTCCCACTGCCACTTCAGGTTTGCATTACTTCGGTCAATGTCGGTTGCTTTAATTTTGCTGCGGATCGTTACAATTCTGATGCGATCACGCAGAGACTCTCCGAGCATTGCCCTCTCCATTGTCCTTTGGATGACCTTGAGCCGTCTAATGTTGCCCGCAGTGAGGTGCTTAGAGTAGTTCTCACCGGTGGAGCCGGCCATGCGGCAACATGTAATTGTTGCGGGCTCTGCCACTGTAAAAACATGTATTAGATATAATATAAATATGAAAAAACAGTGTAAGGCTATTAAAATAAATTTAATACACATATACATTAGCTTTTTGATGCTAAAATTTACCCATTGAACAAACTTGTATTATTTTTCGTGTGGTCGACGTTTTTATTACAAGCTAATTTAGATCCTACAAAGACTATTATGGAAGAGGCAATGAATACGATTGCAGTGAATTTGAATTTTAACATATATTTTTTAATTTAATTGAATTATAAAATGGGTTCGTTGAGAGACAAGGTTCAATACTTTTGCATTGATGTATGCTATTTAGTAAATATTATATAATGGGAAAGGCCAACATCCAGCCGTGGCCGACAATAGACTGAGATGATGATGATGATGATGTACATATAAGCGCGTAGAAATAAATGCACAAATTGACACTTTTTTAATCATATGTTAAATACCCTAGTGAAACGGGTCACTAAAGTTACCTGTTGACCACGACCAGTCTGTCAAGACTGCAATGACGGAGAAGAAGAACTAAACTATCATGAATTTATATTGCATTGTGATCAATGAATCAAATTAGTGTCACAGCACTCGAGATCGAATAGAGATTTATATTGCGACCTGTATAACAAAAAGGTTTCATGTTATTTATGGCCGATTGGATACTTTAAAGGACTTATACCACTAAAATATTTAAAATGTAATAAACATCGACGTCCAAAGAATTCTTAAGAACTGCAACAACCAGATTCATTGATAACATGTACATTAGTAACAATAAAATATTGGAACTTAAGGGGACGGATGGAATGGTTGGATGGATTGTGTGAAAGATGACTTTATCAAGAAAGAAGTGACTACTGAAATGACGAGTGTCGGAAAGGAGTGGAAGAAGGAAACGTGTGCCGACCCACTTAAGCGTTGGAACAGGAAAGGAAAATTTAAAAAAAACCTTCTTGTTCACATTGATTCTGCAAACGTATATGCGTAAATGTATGGATGTAGACGAAGCGAGAGAGGTATGCTAGGACCTTATCGAAAGGAAAACCATAGTTTCTGGCTACCCTATGAATTACGGGCATGATTGCTTATTTATTAAGTAAATTCATGGATGAAAAAGGGAATCCGTGTGAAAGAGCTTGTTTAAATTTATAACAGCAACAGAAAAGCGTGCAAGCTGGAAGATAAAGACGTTGCCATACTGCCATGAATGTTCATGAATATTTTATTAACTTAAATCTCTAGCAACGGATGATAGCGCAGACTTACGTAGCGAGACTTTCTCGTGACCTGACACAACTTGACGTGACGTGGAGTGTCGTGGAAACAAACGAAAAACAAGCGAGTGCTGGAGTTATCTCTCCGCGAGTCTAGCACTTTTAGTTTGTAATACTTGAACGGTACAGTCACATCAAATTTCTCAAGACTTTTGAAAACGTTGATAACGCGAAACAAACTGACGTTGTACATACCGACTTTCGGAAAACCTTTGATCGCGTTGACCATACAATTTTGCGTTTAATGGAATATGAGGCAGTTTGTGGAGATGGTTCAAGTCCTATGTAACCAATCGCACCCAGAAAGTTATACTAAATGGGTACGAATCGGATCTTGTACCAATCACTTCCGGTGTACCTCAGGGGTGGGCCCCCTCTTATTTAATCGTTTTATCAATGATGTATCTGAGTTCTAAATTTTGTGATTTCCTTTTATATGCGGATGACCTAAAAATTTTCCATATCATCAAAACTGTGGAGGATCACGACAACTTTCAAAATGTTCTGGACTGCTTTTCCACATACTGTTTTGCTAATAAATTATCCCTAAGTGTTGACAAATGTAAAGCCATTACGTTTACCAAAAAGAAATATACAAGTGATTATGTCTACAAATTATGTAATGTGGAAATAGATAAAGTTGATTTAATAAGAGGCCTAGGGGTAACACTAGACTGTAAGCTATATCTGAATGCCCATATAGACAATATTGTATGTAAAGCCTTTAAAAAATACGGATTTGTCATGAGATCAGCCAAAAACTTTACATGATCATCGACTTTTATTCACCTTTATAAAGCACTGATTCGGTCCCCATTGGAATACGCCGTACCCATCTGGAGACCATTCTACAACGAGTCTACTGTAATGAGAAAATGTATAAAAAAAGATTTTACGTAGTATGCATTATAAATGTACTAATTCCAATTTATCCTTTTACGAATTGCTTAAAAACTACAATCTTGTGACTCTAGAATCGAGACGTAAACAACTTGAAGTAATGTTGCTGTATGATCTTTGCCATAACAGATTCTATTGTTCACCCATAATAAATAAAATTTATTACATAGTTACCATCTAGGACGCACTGTCGTAAACCGCGGCAACTTTTTGCGACAACTTCTTGTCGTACAAATTTCGGTAAACTTTCCCCGCTTTATCGAATGGTTAATGAATATAATACAACTTTCATTAACGCATATGTCATGTCAAATAGCCTTAGTAAATTTAAGAAACAAATTAATAATATATTGAATATTTAATATTACTTTTAAGTTTTAATTAACCTACATGTATTTGTATTTATTAACTATACGGGTATACGAGTTTGCGTGATATGTGTGAATATATCTAATTTATGGTAACGGTATTGGTGTCACAGTTAAGATAACTTACTTTTATGTAATTATTTTAAGTAACAAATGTATTTGTGATGCTGTTTGTTTACCCTAATAAAATAAAATAAAAAAATACTCGTTGAGTAATATTATGCAGCCGGATGTAAGCGGATAGGACCGGATGTAAGTTTGACCGGACGCTTTTCTTGTATATGTTAAAATGACTGCTTATTCTTATAACATTAAGTTAACTACTTCATAACGACTTTACTGTAACAAGTGCTATTATGTTGCTCTCAAGTATAAATCGTTTTTAACTTTTTTGTCTAAAACATAAAACTTTTTAAGAGAATATAAAAAAATAGTTTGCTTACTCTTCTTTATTCTATTTTTTACGACTGACCACTTTAACTAATGTCTTCTTTACGTCTGTTTACCCCAAATAAATTATTTTTTACGTTTGCTCCCATATCA
Source organism: Papilio alexanor hazarajatica (assembly GCA_018246295.1). NCBI lineage: Eukaryota > Metazoa > Arthropoda > Insecta > Lepidoptera > Papilionidae > Papilio > Papilio alexanor. Next base: position 5,566 of record DWLR01003111.1, on the reverse strand, counting down.
TATATAAGAAGAAAAGAAAATGGTCGTGAAAGAATTTCATTATTAAATAGCTTTTTCTGCTATACAGTACATAAACATGTTTGTTTTCACTCGCCCTAAAAATACATTAAGAAAATGTATCCAAACACAATATAAATGGGTTTCGCAATATTGATTTCGCTGAAGGTAAATTATGCAGGGAGGTTTCTTTCCCCGTCTTTAAAATAAAACGTATATAAAGGTAACGAGTGTTTATCTACGAACATAAATAAGGTATTCAGCAAAGTGACTACAGGCTAATTTCTGTCGCCTACGAAATGTATTAAATAGAACTGACAACATGTAATAATATCAGCTATAAGTATTTTTTCATTGTTGTAAGGTTAAAAAGATCTATTTTATAATAAGAAGAATTTGTATGGCGATCTATTGCTTTAAAGATCTTCTACACGTATCCTTTAGATTCTCCTTTAGATCCGCAGAGTTGTAAGACGTTAAGTGTCTTGTATCAGAGGAGTCGTGATGCGTGTCCAACTTTCATAAAAAGAGGAGGTGGATAAAAAAAACGAGTAAATATTATATTTAGGTTGAATGTTTTTTTTGTATTATAAATTGCTGCTCACGCATAAATTTAACTTAATAACTTAGTTTCCACGAGAACTAATGTATTAAGTAAAATCTGTGTAAACCGTAAAGTTAATTTTGTTGTCATTGTCTATAAAATTGTCCGCGGCGCGGCCGATGTTATTTAGCGTTGGTTCACAGATTCGCAAATTAAGTTTTCATTAGAGTTAGCAATGGCGTTGCAATTAATCATGTTAGCTCTGCGCGCAATTTGCGATACCTTCTCATTTATAAAACGGTGAATTCGCAATTTGTTTGCGAAACGAAATAGGTTTCAGTGTTAGCGTCATCACATAGAATTGAACTAGGGAACCATCACAATTGATAGATTAGGGAGACTCCTGATTTTAATTTTGGGGACCTTAAATGGTATTTCGATCGAGTTTTTTCTTATTTTATAAAAGCTATATTCAACGTGGTGAAAGTTTAGGTTATAAAACAGCACTCTGGTTATCGCTAAAATTCCGTAGTTGTTTGTGAAAAATATCTCAAGAGCGGAAATCTATATTAGGGCCACTCCCTAATATAGACTTTAACTGTATTGGCATTAAATGAGAAGTCATCGTTAGGATCCTATAATAATCAACTAATCAACTACCGTTTCTAACATCTTTTCGAAGGTTTTATACCAATGGATTATAAATTTATCAGCTTAAAATGAACAGCTAGCAATAGCTAAATTGTTCTTGTATTCATTGCGAACAATAGCTAAAAATAAATAAAAACGCTCGAAAATATCAACACATTATTATCATCCATGTTTACAAAAGAAATAGATAAAATTAATCATAAAAGTAACAGATAATTAAAACTTTACAATAAATTTTAAGAGCTCTACAATATCAGTTAATTACATTGATAATTAACTGATATTGTAGTATAGTATTAATTAACGGCATCCCAATCGTACTCGTGTGTAACAATAGATGCAGTATTTTATTAATATTAATTAATAGTAAAATCTATGGAATCTATTAATTACATGGAATATAATGGAATTCTTTAACACATTACTCAAAACCATGTCGTTTTTGGCCGTATTAGATTTTGTACATTAAAGGAAACCAAACGAAACAAAACTGCAAACATCAGCACAATGGTCAATTCATGAAATAAATGACAAACATCAACTAAAAGAAAAGCTCTGCTATTGTGTTGCACAAAGCTCGCCATTAATTATGGTCCAATGAACACAATACGCGACAGTGGTGTCCTCTTTACGGAAAAGCTTGTAAAAACGACCTTATTATGCGATGACGTAAAGATATATATATCCGATATATAATTCGCAAAAGATTATTTTCATATTATACACACATACATATATACTTATTTTTATCGATACATACTCTTGCCGCTGGGTTATTTTAGGCAATGACTATTTGCGTTTTACCATTTCCGCTTTCGCGATCACGATGACATCTTTTAATCCTAGTATAAAGTTTAAAATGTACAATTATATTTAGTATTTTCTGGGAGAACGTAATCAACTAGTCGCTCAGTCTGCATTCAGACGCTGTCAGTCTGTCAGTGCTGCGTTAAGACTTTTGACAGCTCACAGATTAAACTTTCCTGTTAACCGATTTTTTTTGTCAAATGTTGTTCAAAATGGACGCCGCGCAGGGAGGTTGTGATTACTTACTATACATTTGCAGTGATGAAAACGATTTTGTTATTTAGATTTCTATCGTTTAAACACAAAGATGTATCACTATTACAAGGAAGTTGACATCAAATAAAAGAGGAGTTTTTGTTATCGCTAAGTATATATCCAACGCTGTCTGCTATTAGATATATACTTCACATAGGGATCGTCACAAAGATCAGGCCTCGCAGTCCTCATCCAATGTACTCCGCCACCTAGACCAGATCATTTTTTGGTTAATCAACAATTCTTTCCGATGTTAAGTGACTATGAGATTGAAAAATGGTATGCTTATGTGGCATTAGCTTATTCAGTCATCTCTTAAAGATTCCATTTTACGTCATATTTTTCCAGAAATTTTTGGATTGATTTGATGATTGATTGCTTGATTGATGATTTTGAGGAAAGTATCCTTATTATTATTTTAATAAACAATTTACTGTCAACAATTTATTGTAAAAAATAAAAATAAATTCAGTGAAGATAAATAAGTGCAAAAACGGAATCACAATTATAATATATCACACAGATGCGAGTTGGCTGTTTGTGTTGGTCAGTGGACGTCATCAGAGGGGAGTAAAGCAGTGGCGAGAGAGTTGAAAGGATCTACTGAGCTCCGATGGCGCGGGGCAGCTGGCTCTCGCCGGCGATGAACTTGCCCGAGCGGCTGATGCGGATGGGCACGCGCACGCACACCACGGGCTGGTTGCGGTCGTCCACGATTCTGAACTCAATCGTCGCGGAGGTGCCCTGAAATTTCATGCCATACGTAAATATTACTATAAAACTGTCCTAGAATAAATTTCAGTGTAGAAGGAAAGGTTGACTGTGAGGTATTTTATTATACGATTAGGTGGTAAACGAGCAAAGGGTCTACTAATGTTAAATGACCACCGACGCCCTTTACATCTACAATACCATAGGAACTACAGATGCGTTCCGTCCTTTAGATAAACCTCTTTAATTGTGGATAGTGTTTCCATTGGCTTAAGTTAAAAATAAATTTATATAGTCATCTACTTCAAAATATTTCACTGTCTAGATCTTTTTTCCTCTGCTGATTTTACTATGATGGTATATAATAATTTAATGTCTATTTTCACACTAAGAAACTTTATAACATGTTTAGGAAATTGGAACAAGTCGATATGTGAAAGGGACTTTACCACAGGGAACCAGGACTCGATGAACATCCTCAGGGTGTAGTTGACACTGGTGCCAGAGCTGACGGGGCAGTGGGTGTTGGTGAGGAAGTTGCAGGTGTTAGCATTGTTGCCCAGGTTGTAGGGTACCGGCACCGAGCCCAGGTACGCCGTCGCCAGCGTGCGCATCGACTGCAGATTGCGAGCTAGAATAATAATTGAAACAATTGTATAAATACCACGAGGCTCGGTATCCTTCCCTATACTTTCTTCTTATCTTTTTCTCACTCCACTCACCCTAAGAAAATGTTACTATGCCATTTCTTACTTCACAACGCTCCAAATTTCATCCACACCCTCTTAGCGTTAGACATTCCTCAAATGTAGCTACACAGTTTTTGCGCAGGAAATTTCCTGCCTCGCACAATGGTCTTGTGGAATGATCTCTCTCTAGCAATATTTAAATATAGCGATAATATAAGTCAATAAATAGTACTTGAGGTGTTTTGAAGAAGAGAGTGTACCCCTTTTGTAACTCCTGATGCTCTGGTACGGCAACAATGATTACTTAATATTAAGCCACCCTCTCGTCCGTTTATCCGCTTATACAGCATACAAAAGTTCTGGCCACTTCATTTTCATTTTAAGGAGCATATTGTCCATAGTCCTGTTTGTAAGAATTAAATGCTTATCAACTCACGAGCTCTGAAGGTCATGTGGATAACAGCATCCTTCAGCTGCTGCAGTACGCAGGGGGGATTGTTACAACCCTCGATGCGCGTACTCTGCGGCAGGTCACCGGAGTGGTGGATGCCTGCGAATTAATATGAAGAAGTGGTTTCGTAAACTTATTTGAATCATAATGGACAATTTTACTGTTAATTATAAAAGCTTAAGAATAGAATAAGGAATAATGACAATATATTCAAAACAATGTAAAAACTTAAACTATATAATTAGAAAACCTTAAAATTCATAATTTGTTAACTTCAGTTTTCGCCATTTGCTGACATGAATTATCCCAAGGATCAGCCTACAGACTACCATGGCATCATAGTCAAAAAGCTAGAATACTACCGTTTTATTACAATTAAAGTCATTACAATAGGATATCCAGATGTTTATTTTAGAGTCTCTCAACTAGACTGTTTAACAGAACCTACTGTAATTAAAATTCTACATAGACATAAAATAGGCTCTCATTAATCGTAGAAAAGGGATGCTTACATCTTGACACATTGGTGGCATCAGCTGCAGCCAGGGCGAGGCACAAAATCACCACGAATTTCATCATTGTGCAGCTTGTAGCTGTAGCTTGTTTCTAACAGATACTTTCGCAACTCGATCTGATACGCTGATGAAGACGATTTCAGTTTTTATACAAACATTTTATCTAACAGGTGTGCAGTATCTCTTCGGATGACATTAATTAGAGATTAAAAGTAACATTATCTATTCTGTTGACGACAATACAGCTGTCAAACAAATAATATGTTTTTGATTAAAGAAATCTATTTATTTGATATCTGTATTTAAAAAAATCTGCCTCGTAAACAAGTAGGTATGAAAATAATCAGAGATAATTGATTATGCAGGTGCACAACGCTTTAGTCCTGACACGGATCGATCATTATCACCATGACAAACTATTTGTGTTTTTATAATCGAGTTTTGACCTATAGCATGTGCGATGACTTCTTACAGTAGACTGAGCTGATTTAGATAAGAAAAGTAAATAATATGCCTCTTTTCATTTCTTTCTCTAGGCTAGACAGACATTGTCTTTTGTTGTGAATATGGATTTTTCCCATACATTTTTACATATAAATAACTTTTATGTTATAATGTGTTTGAATGTAATCCGATTTGCAGTTATAATTTTCTTTAAAAAAAAACTATTTTTAATATTATTTTTATTCACGTAAGAATTCCAAGCTGGATAATGGATACTTAGACCAGTCATTAACAAGTCATTAATATTATGTAAACCAGTAATAACTAAGTTTCTATTTTTATTTAGTTTAGCTTACAATATTTCTTTGCTGAACGCACACTACACAATACATTTTATTCGGAAGCAACAAACTATGACACGCTTGCCTTTACAATCGAGATATTAAAATTTTCAATCTTCGTCAGTGAATTTTTAGATAAAAAAAAATTAAAAATCAAAGAC
>DWLR01003110.1:0-14103 GCA_018246295.1 Papilio alexanor hazarajatica | reverse complement strand
TATATATATATATATATATATATATATATCAATGCTTTTATTTGTTTTGACGACTTTAATGTGTGCATAATAGTTATCAAATAATTCCAACAACTGTCTATTGAATGCAGTACAATGTAATTAATCGTACAGTGCTCAAGAGAAATACAGAATTAATTGTTTTAAAACGAAAGATTAGATGTTTCGTCAGTCAAGTTTTTCCTGTTGATTCTACTACTGTTCCCGAAACAATATTAGACCCTTTAATGCAATTAAAATACACATTTTCGGGTAATCAACAACTACTCGTTTTCTTTGTTTACTACAGAAATAGCAGTGAGAAACTGTTTTGGCATTAGTTAATTTTGAACAGCTATTCCCTATGCCGGTCGACCCGACAATTTTAAAAAAGTTTAGTTTTCTATCGGAGCTATAAATGAGTGAAATTCATTGTACTGTACTATTTGCAGCCAGCGTCACCGACGCAACTAGAGAATTTTATTTTCACAGCTGCTATTTTTGCCTAATACATTTACAGCGGTCGCACGATGTGGCAGCCAAAAGGTTAGTGTATTTTATGGGTACACAAGAATTATAATGTCTGTTTTTAAAAAAATAACGTTACTGATATATTAACATGTTGTCTTCATTGCAATTTTCAAAAAAAAATCATTGCAATAAGACATTCGTAGTTATAATAGATAATATATAGATAAAATCTCTATTCGATGATAAATATAACGCGACAGAAGTCATAGAATCAATACGCAGCATCAATGTACAGGCTATCTGAATCTATCTTTCTTTACTCGTCTACTTTCCATCTATGTTATCCTTTACCTCTTGGTATTTTTGGATAGCGGTGACCACATAACATTGGGTGATCCTCTTTCTCGATTCCCTTTGTTCTACCAGATTAAAAACAAAATTTATTTTTTACAAGGCTGAGACAACTAAGCATTATATATGTATGTATAATTCAACGGCTATCTTTTGTGTAACTTGTAAATCTATTTTGCTATGTTTTTGTTTCTATAGCTCCATAAAATGCCTATGAATAATAAATTATTAGAAGATAAGATATTTTAATTGTAGATAAGATATTCTTATCAAGACTCAGCTCCATCGGCCATCCGTTCTGTGAGCAATGTGATGTGCGAGATATTTTAATGCGTTAAGTAATTTCATCTTGCGTATTTAATACTTAAGGTAATACTATAGACCACACGAACGAACCACATAATTCTACGACCATGCATATGCAAAATAAACACAACAGTTAATTAAAATAATGTATTTACGAATTATAACATCACACAGAGCTGTTCATTTTCCGTAGTGTTACCAACGTGTTGACATTGGGGTCGCGAGTTTAACGAGGTCGCGTTTAAAATGTTCTATTTTTAAAAACATTTCAAACTGCGTCGAAAAAAAAACTAGTTTTATATGTTTTGTTCGTTGATAAATAACAAAAGTTTTTGCAAACAGTGTGGATGGCCCCAACGTTGCGGGTTACCATCGTAATTGCGTATACGTCTTAGTATCAATTCACGAAAAAACATTTCTTTTTTATTAAACTTTTCGTAAGATCTCGTAGCTTAGATATTAATAGGTACTTAGTAGTTGTTGCGTGATTCCCAGTGTGATAGGTTTGTCGTATTAGCGACCTGTTTTGTTACCTGTTATTAAAGATTTTTAAAGTGGATAATGAAGATAAGTTAATGGCTAAATCTTCCTTACTTAATGCAATTTGCTACTTATCGAAGATATTATTATCCACCAACTTATTACAACCATATGATTTTTTAGTTGATATTTTATCGATTGCAGCCAGTTTGCTCAGATACATGAATGTACAACTGGGCGAAGTTTGGTAGGACCTCATCAAAGGGAAATAGGCATGAGTGCTTATTTATTTAATTTATCATTATTTATATATCCTTCTATAAATAACAAAAAAAAACTTCTGAAAAAACACAAAGTGCCAAATCACGTGCATAACACGTGCTAAAATAAATCCGCGTGCCAACTAAAGTTATCCGTAACAACCACACGTGACAAAGTTCTAGTTTATCTTGCGTATTACTTCTAGAAGGTTGGTCATAAAAAGCAAAGATTGAATTACCAGGTGCGTTTATAATTGGACTTAACCTTGAGCTGTACACGCGGTCAACGGCCGAAGCGCTTCGTTCGATTAACTGGTTTATGATTAAATCCTTTAAAAGAAATGGAACAGTACTTTATTTATTTATTGCAAGTTAAAACAAGTTAGTTCTCACGAGGGTATTACCCTAAGCTGAAGTGTAAGTGTGAAAATATCTGTGTAGTCTAAATTTAATGAAAATGAATTAAGAGTAGTAGAGTCCGAAACAAATCTGTTGCACGAAAAGCTTGAACAGTGAAATATCACGAAATCACAGAAGACAGATGTGAAGTAGATAGAGGCCCTTTGCGTTTCGTCTGATGAGTGAGTAGTGAATAGTAGTAGGGTAGGCAAGAAAAGAGGATTTGACAGGGAAGGGGATGGACAGAAGAAAAAAATGTCAATTTTTCTGTCTTCCCCTCTGTCTATTGAAGGTAGGCAACGCATCTTTGCCTCAAAAATACTTGTTGCAGATGCCTATGGGTAGCAGACATTCAGATGACAGCTTGCTCGTTTGCCACCTACTTGTAGAAAAAAAATTAAAAAATTAAAAAAAAAATTTAAAAAGTTGGAAAAGACATGTAAATCATAATGAATTTATTGAAAAATACACAAGTAAATCGTAATCAATCTATCAATATTCTAATAGGCGAAGATTTGTATTAGTGAACCTGGCCGGTTCCTGCTTTGAATTAGTTTTACTAATCTAAAGCATGGTAAGAGAAATTTTTATGTTTTATTCTCTTTTTGCTGCCGCTGTAAATGTTGAAATCTGTTTTTATATATTTTAAATTAGTATATATTTTTCGGTTGATAACATAAAAAGGAGGGCTTACTTCTGCTCCTTTTTAAGTAATAACATTTTTTGAATAATCACGTACAGTGAAAAGACATGCGAAACCTTCTAATCTACGGAACCTGACTATGTTTTTCACCGAGAATGCAGCAGTCATCGTCATTTACTGCAATAATAAACAAAGCATTTTAAGAGTCTCAAACTCTATTTACCGGTCCTTACAGCTATAGACTTTGACGCTTTGACTTATACGGGAGTTTTTCGCGGGTATGTATATTAATAATAAAAAACTTTTAATCCGTATAATATATTAAAGAGAAAAATTAATTAAAATTATACGAAAAGCAGAAGAAATCTTATTATCAAGTGTTGTATGATCGGGCATGTGATCATTACCCGCAGGGGTAAGAGCGCTGGTATACCCAAAAACCCTAGCGTCGCCCGTGCGCCAGTTGGTGCATTAAATAAATAGGGTTTATACTTACAATTTTTTTCCACGTATAAAACAAAACAATAGGAAAAATGACGAAAACGATATAGTTACACCTATTGGAAAATCAAATGAAAGCGTTGGATTGTCAATTTACAATACATGCCATGATGTGTAACTTTGACGTACAATATTCAACATAATAAAACAGTCAACACTTTTTAAAAAAATTGACTTATAATGAAAAACTTCCAATGTACGCTTAAAGAAAGTAAAGAGGATATATTATTTTTGTATGTGTATATGTTTGCATGTCCGTTCCATTGTGATCTGTAGCCTAAACCTTTTATTTTATGGTTTTTCTGATTTTGAAATTAGGTATCATTCATTTGGATTCAAGAATTAGGATTTGTATTCTTCCTTGGAATGTTCATAGAGATACAGTACAAAAAAACTTTTAAAAACCATTAAACCCAAATAGGGTTTATTGGTTTTTAAAAGTTTTTTTTAATTAAATATTGCTTGTTTCAGGGAAAACCAGGAATAAAAGCTTATATCCCTACCGATATTTTTATATTAGACATATCCATATTTTTATTTTTTTCTACATTACATCATAACATATTATAATGTATTATATATCTTAACACATACTCGCGAGAATTATTACCCTCCTGTCAGCTGGGCAATAAAAACAATTAGTTTAATAATAATTTGTCCTGTAATAAAATTTTGCAATAATGTAAATACGCAAACAAATTTGTACCTACAATACAAAAGCAATGCTTCCGTTTATTAATAAAATGTGTAAATGTAACTGATATCGCAATAATAATCTGCTGGTCAGCCACGTGCGGTTGTGAGATAATGTATTGATAAATTTGCAGGCAATTCCGGCATTCAATTTGTTGACTTTTTATAAAGCTGCGTTTTGAATACACGCGTGTGTTTAAATACCAAGTTAAACTCATAGCAACGTTTGTATACTAAATAAACAAGCGCTTGACCGATCGCGCGATCCCACCTGATTTAAGTGATGATGTGGTCGAAAGATAGTACCCAATGCTTTAGTGTTAGCCTATTCACTCTTTTCTTGACCCACGTTCAAGACAAGGTCCTTAGCCGTAGGTATTTAAATTAACACTTAAATATTTTGACAGATTTGAAACGCATGTAAATCAAGTATAGGAAATTCTAAATTAAGAAAATCTTGAAATGTGGCCACAGATAAAAGTAAATCCAGTAATATTATTGCTGTATTTGAAAATTATCAATTTGAGTTTACAACCATTTGGTGAAAGAAAAAAAATCGTTGAGCGTAATTAATAAGTATGTAATAATTTATTTAAATAAAAATCAATTGCGGAATGTATGTTCCCACATCCGAACTGCTCCAGTTCGGCTAATTAGTTTTTTTTTGTTATGTTCGTAATTTTTAAGACGTATTATGTTTTGATAAAAATAACTTTTTGACATACTTTATTTCTTTAATTTCTTGTTATTACACGCGAAATCAGCCAACAGAAAATAAGGGCATCAACTAGGTGAACTAACATTTTCTTACACTTTGCCTGCATTTTCTATCAACATGTACGAGTATAATGTAAATTATAATTATAAGTAAATAAATCTTTACTTTTCAAATTGGCTTAATTACTCTTTCATAATTGGTGAAGAAATGATGTTTTCAACATAAATGTTAATTGTTTATCAATGAAGATTTAATTTTTGAAAAGCCTTTAATTTCTCTGTATTTAATGAACTCCATTAAAAAGGCTTCCATTTTGTTGAAAAGGCATCCTCATTTTTGTGTTAACATACATTTAAGCTTCCGTGAATTACATCTATGAAAAACAAGCTGGATGTTTTCATGAAAACTGAGCTACCTTTTACTGACTTGAATGTGAAATAATAAAATAACTTAACTTTTGAACTCGTTCTACGTTCATAGAGCGAATTAAAATTAAAATAATCTTGTAAAGTTTTTTAACAAAAATAAAACAGACTTCAAATTTATATAATTCTTCTCGTTTCTGGGGAAAATAAATAGAAAAAAAGCTTAACTTACAACATCTGTTGCCATGGTTATGTTGACAATAACAACTTTTTGACATATGTTATCTTGTATCGAAATACATCTTTGAAATCAATAAACTAGGAATCGAATTACAAAAAGCGAGAAAAATAAGAAACAAATACGTGTGAAGCTGCGGGAAACACCTAGTTTTATTTATGTCACTTACTTCTCACTACGTTACTTCTCATTACAAAATCATTCAATCCGAAGAGGGCTTATTTAATAATATAACGTTTATTTCACTTTGTTACAGGTCGATAATGCGCAATTTACTAAGCATTACGCTTGTCACGATCGCATTCGACTACGTGTATTCGCAAGAAAATAGAGAACACCAAGGACCTCAGACATGCGGTGGTTATTTGAGAGGCCACGTGGGGACAATACAGACCCCTAATTTCCCGAATCCTTTTCCTGTGCCAATAAAATGTCGATGGATTATCGAACATGATGTGATCAATGGCACGATATCGATATATTTCACGCAGCAGTACACCACTAGTGGACTCACATTCACCGAGTACATGTATTATGATGAATCGTATAAACTCGGCGAGAGACGAGCTTTGACGGTGACAGAGGAGAACATTACTAAGATCAAATGGTTACAGGTAAAAGGATGTGATATTTCTGCAACATAGTCATTAAGATTACCTTTAGATTATCTTTCGTATGTTTAATTCCAACTCGCCTCTACTATAAACAAAACTTAAATTAAAACGTAATATATAAAAACTTAACTAATTTTTCCGATTTTATTTCCTCTAATTAATATTGCAATTCTCGACGTTTCGAACGCTTTACTGTTTGTTGCGTTACGAATTGCTATATAATATATGTAGAATGATAATTAAAAAAGGATACTTCGTCAGTAACTTTAACACAGGCACCATGGGTATAGCACAGGATAAGAAATCATTATATTGTAATAGCGTATTTTTAGCCCTGTCAGTTGTCCGATATGAAGGGTACTATAGTTTGTGAAAATGAAACTATACCTCTACTTTAAGTGGCATACTTCCTAACATTTATAGTTTTGGTATTTGTAAACTAATTTTATTTTGTGTGTCACAGAGTTACAGTGATATTCAGTGAATTCAATGCCAAGGGCTTATTGTCTATTGGTAATAACTTTCATCATTTCAATTTTATAATATTCTTACACTATGCTTATAGCTAAAATATCGGTTATTCGAATAATATTAAAAGCTAATGTTCAACATTTAACAGTTGTTATTCAAACAGCACTCGGAGTTTATCTCCTATTCCGCAAAGTGCAAAATGACGTAGTTGTTTTTATTCAAAATAATTTTGCAATTCAATTGTATTTCCGGTCACACGGGTCTTGAAAGTATTTGTTAGAAAACATATACGACGACATAACTTTATTTTAAATTTTAAATCTTATAGAATTTACTGGAATCTACTCCGAATAATGTTGTTCATGTTTGAAAACAATAATATACTTTTTTAACGAACGTCGAAAAAAGAGGAGGTTCTCAATTCGCTTGTATGTTTTCTTTTATGTTTGTTACCTCAGAACTTCGTCATTTTTGAACCGAATTCAATTTTTTTTTGTTGGAAAGGGGACATTCGCAGGAGGGGTCTCATTTAATTTTGAATGGCACTGAATCCTGAGTTCCGAATATATGTTACAGAATATTCACACATTGGTAGTCTTAAGACAAACCCGGTTTCAATTTAATGGATTTGTAATAAGACGTACCGTGGCTATGAATGACTTATAAATAAAACTAGTTGTTGTTCGCGGCTTCGCATGTGCTTTTTTTTTATTTTCCTTGTTGAAATTTATTGCAACTTGATTCCGCGTTTATTAATTTCAAAGATTGAGTTCGAAATCAGAAAACATGTGTCAAAAAGTTGTTATTGTCAACATTTCCATGGCAACTGAAATTCTAAATTATATAAATCTTTTTTCTATTTCTTATCTCCAAAGAGATTAAAATAATCAGTAATAGAGCGGGCATCAGGAAATGTTTCCTACAAATATTTTGAGCATAATCTTCAGTAGCGCAATACGTTGAAAGTCAAAAACACTATTGGATGATATGAAGTCGTTTTTTTTGTTGTTACAAAACGTTAAATCATTAATATCGACTAATTTGTAATTGTAGTTCCTACCTTACATATGACGCTACAACGACCGCCTCAGTCGGATTAAACTTTTGATTTATGCGCCCGGGTTTTAGTATAATCACAAAAGTTATATAATATATAGTAGTTCGTGTCTGATAGTTTACTACTTACTTGCTAATATTGTGAATGTTATAATGTATAATTTTACTAAACATCGCAGTTGCTACTTTGTTCTTAGTGTTATTGTAATATAATAATGTCTTTAAGGTCCAAAGCCCCGTCCTGGTAGTGGAATTAGTTTTAGATAGGTTAGAAGGAACACAGTTACGAGCGCTCGGTCTACTGTCCGTGTTTGGTTTCAACGTGACATACGTCGTACAGAAGCCTCAGGAGCCGCCGGGTCCTTCCTCTTGCAGTGCCATTGAATGCCGACTCTTGGGGCATTGTTATGCCAGACATGATTATAAGTAAGTTTTTAGAGGAAGAAAACATTTTCAAATTTGAGCGGGTTCACACTAGGCGGAGTGAAAAGCGCACTTTTTAACGCACTTTTAAAAAATACGTCAGGTGCCATACAACTGGCTATTTATAAAAAGCGCATTAACAAAGCGCGTGATTCAAAACGTCTAGTGTGGACCTATAATGGCTAGCACCGCGCGTATAACGTACGCGCGAGTAAAAGCGCGCGTTACCATGCGTGTTCGTAAAATGTTAACGTATAGTGTGTACCTGCTGTTAACCAGATTTCTTTTTTTATCTAGCAAGTGGTCACCTAAGTGACCGCTACTCATGGACATCTGCAACAAGCATTTGCGAATTGCAGATGCGTTGCCTACCTTTAATAGACACCGGAGGGTATGGACAGAAAAATTGACATTTCCTTCTCCTATCCATTCCCCTCCCCATCAAATCCTCATTCCCTTCCAACCCTTTTCTTATTAGAAAATTGTGGGAAAGGGAAGAGGACTAAAATTAGGCCTTAAAATTGTGTCTTATACAGGGGAAAATCTTGTATAAACATTAGATGTTTTAGTGATTTTTGTTAAGATTATTTATTAAACGTATGACTGACAGTGTACATAATATCGTCAAATATCAATTTAATTATATTAGTTTAATTACTGAATAAAGGACAGTAATTTTCAAATTGTTTTGTTTTGATAGGGAATTCTTCTGTTCGTGTTTCGAGGGATACACTGGTGTTGACTGCGGCGTGGGACCGCTGTGCCCGAAAACCTCCAATATGTGCAAAAATGGAGGCACTTGCAGGTATATTATTTCACAATTCTCAAGTTTTTTTACATTTTACATCTTTATTTGATATATTTCTTATAACATATCATCAATACACTTCACTTAGGATAAGAAGAATATAATTAGATATAATTATTTTGCAATATTATTGTGCAACTCAAATCGAAATATCAAATTATGAATTATGCTGCATATTGACATTGTCCCGATAATTTCTCAATATTCCCTTCTATTTTCGATTGCCTCCGTCCAACGTTAGCTGATATAAATTAGAAGATCACCAACTACTGCGGATTAAATAAAAAAATAATTATTAAATCGACATAAAAAGAATAATATTTGAATTTTACAATTCCTAAAAATACGATGTTATGCAGACAGATGGGTCCCGCAGCAGTGAGCTGCATCTGTGCGCCTGGGTACACCGGTGACCTCTGCGAGTCGCAAATCGCGGCACCAGGTACTGGTTAATTTCATTTGCATAATATCTATATGTCAGTCTTTTCTATATCTATACGTCTCTCTTTTTGAACGATTGGACACATTTCGATATTTTATTCTAAATGTGTTTGAATAGGGGCAAATGGTGTTGATTCGTTATGAAAAAAGTTAATTTATGTTATGAAAGATATTATTTCCGGTATCCATATTTCATTGGAATTATTTGGTCCTGAATGTGACCTTAAATAAAACTTAGTAAATAGGACATGTAATGTTTAAACTAAGTTAAATTAATATTCATTTAAATACCCATCGATATAGGTTTTCGTAAGAGGTTTTTAACCGCCTATAGTAAATCCCGACAAGCCGACTTCTAGGTTTAGGCTTAGCAACAGAAGCTCGGTTATATTTATTTCGGATGAATGCCATTCACTATTTATAAGTCAACTGTTGGTTAGTTCAAAACAAATGCTACTAAAAGCATACGCCTAATTGTTCTTGGAAACTCTGCAGTTAAACAAAGGGCACGCCAAACAAACTAGTCACTGCTCTCCGATGAAATAGAAGTCATGAGCAATGCGAAGACATTGTGCACTCCAAATGTAATCCTATACTATAAAACTAAAGAAATATATGTTTTACATCTAGTAATTAGCCTCGGCTTCGCTCGGGTAGACCTGCCTAAACAAGTGGTTACTATTGCTGAAATAATTTTTGATATTGATTTATTATATATATATATATATATGGTAAAAAAATATTTTACTAAAGAATTGACTGTAAAATTATAAAAGTAATTATATAATATATAGCATCGTTTTACCTGCAATATTCAAACATTGCTTTTCTTTTAGAATGTGGAATAGAAGAATGTTTCGAGGGTTGCACAAAAAAAAGTGGTTGTGATTGTAGTCCTAGAGCAAACGACTTCAGTAAGTATTTAATTTGAAAACAGTACTTAGTTTAAAACTAATTTGTTATTTGTTTAAAGCTTTTAAAAAGTATTATTTAATATTAAGGATTGATTAATATAGCTACAGGCGTATTTATTTTTAGCGTCGGCACGTTTCGAAACAAGATTGCAGATTGTTGACCAAGGAAGTAATAACATGACGCAAGAAATTAGTAAACAGGTATGGCTTGTTAATGTAATTATTTGTTGTACCATCTCCTTCTCATTATTTATAACCCTAATGTAGCAATACCCCCTAAACCACACACTTTTGCAAACATTGAGTCATACAGGATATTTTTTTTAACCCACAACTGGACTAAAAGTACTCTAAATACTAGACGAAATATTTTTTCTTAAATAATTAATTCGAAAGGTTTCATTATTTTATTACGATTTCCAGACCCGAGAATCGAAATAACTAAAATTCGAAAAAAATACTTCCTCTGTATTTTTATGGCATCGACCGATAGTGTTAACCATAATGAACAAATCAACAAGCTTACGTACTGTAACTCAAAGACAAAACGCTATATCTACACCTCATTCAATTGAAAATACCAAAAACATGTAACAGTTGCTAAATCAATTGATTTATTTTAATTATTTTTTTTTATAAATATTCAATAAAAAATAAAGGTATCATTTTAATTATCCTTCAATTAATAAGGGTATAAAATTGTTATCAACTTGGTCAGTATTAAAGAAAAATGAAAAATATTTGATTTTCTTTCAGGTGTCAAGTTATCTAAAGGCGTCTAATATTACCTTAGATGATGATATTGAAATATTAAACGTAAGGTATGCAAATAACATTGTATAAATAAAATACGATTGGATTTAGACAAAAAACAAAAATAAAAATAAAGGAATATAGTCCTTCATAAAACCATAAATGGTAGTATAATTACTTGATGCGGCTGAAAGTAAAAAGTGGGTGCGTAGAACCATGTAAATGCAGAATCGATACAAAAAAATTGTAATTTTTTTTTAAACGAAGCCGCAACAAATGAAAAAGCTATACGTATACTTCGGTCTCTACCCCATTACTATTTTGGTAGTTTGGGCGTCTAAGGAAAGAAGTTAGCCGATGTACAATATACTTATTTCAGTCACATTTGCAGCTATGTTCATACTGTGAAAATTCTGACCCGGTGTGCGCGCGCATTCTATTCTATCCGAAATGACACTCTTATTTTTTTAAGCTTGAGCTTAAACAAGCTTCATTAGAGATTTTTTTTAACATTTTTTAACATTCTTTATAACTTCAAAAACTGCTACAAAATACGTGTATCGTCTTACTTCCTTAAGGTATAATTGATTTTAATACTTTATGCTAGTTCTGTGGACACAAACGGAGGACGTTCGGTGTGGTTGCGTGTGTGGAGCGCGCGGCGAGAAGCGGGCGCGCTGCGCGCCGCGCTGTCCCGGTTGGCTGCCACTCGGGCTCGCACCGACCGCCTCCGGCTACTCCCCGCGACGCTACACTTCGATATGCAACCCGCGCTCAGTCTACATGTGTGTAAATATTGTTTTTTGTGTACTTATTATAATTATTATTATTTAATAAGAATAAGCTATATTAAAAATACAGTTAGCAATATTTAAAATCAAAATAGAAACAGCGTAACGGATCAGTCCTTATGCCAGTGTGTACGACATTCTTCATTATTTTAGGACACGTCTTATTCAGAAAGATAAGCCAGTAACCTTCATCTTTCTGATAGCTAATCAATATACCCATTAGCTTTTCACATTCCGAATTAATCCACATTCCAAAGTCTAAGATGTACGCTCGTAATAAGAATTTTAATAACTTTAAATCTTTGAGTGAGACCACTCAGAGCGCTCTCTGATTGTAAGTCAGTGAAAATATTTTCTGGCATTGGTTACTACTCGGAATATTTCTTTTGGGTGGTGTTACTTTGTTATTAATTAAAGCATTTTATTTTAGGCATTAATAGTAAACCAACGACCAGAGGTTTGGGAAGGCTCTGAGTTTATTCTCAGCTGCATGGCTTATGGTTCACCGGACATTAACTTCACTTGGTACAAAGATGGTGTAAAGATTAACTTTAATGGAACAACTAGGTATGTATGATATTAATTATGTTGAATGAATGATTGAAAAAGAGTGACATTGAAAATGTATGTTGCAATATTGGCGGTGGTAGGGGTCACCCATACCCCTTGATAAAATTTACCCATAAGGTGACAGGCATGTATGCACGCACATATATGGTAGGACATAGAATTAATAAATTTCGTTCAAAACCGTGCCAAATGTAAATCCCATCTCTACCTACACCTCATAGCCACTAACTTTGATCTTTTTTAACTAAAACAAGTATTATTTTACAAGTATTATTTTTTTCTTATGAAATATTTACTCCAAGGAAATTATTATCTAAAGATATATCTATATTGGAGGACCGGATGGCGCTGTTGGTGATATACTTGACTTTCACGTCGCAGGTCGTGGGGTTCGATTCCCACGCAGGACAAACATTTGTGTGAATAAACATGTCTGTTTGTCTTGATGTAATGACCACCAGAGTCCTCTCCCCTTCCGGGCAGCAGCGTCTTTTCTTAGTACGCTGGAAGATACTGCGATCGCCAACCCGCCTGCCTAGCGTGGCAATTATAGCACTTTTACCCCCAATGAGGGAGGCCTTTATCCAGCAGTGGACGATCATAGGCTGAGATAGATAAATGGATGGATATCTATAGATAGTTCCGTGGTTACTTATATGTGGTTACTTATAATAAAGCGCTTCAATCTTTAACGTAGACATCTAATAAGATAGCAAACTTAACCCGTCTCTCGAGGTCAGAAGCCGCGACCTTGCTCCACTCTTCAAGTTGATGACCGCTTATAAAGTTCTAGAAATCAGGTCCGTCTAAAGAGCCGCTGTCAACTAGTTTCTATTTAGGTCCATTATAATTTTCTTATAAGAGCGTAGTCAATAAGTAACTGAGCTCATAGATACTTTACAATATATAATTCATAAATAAAAAAGTATGGGTAAGCTACATGGTTTAATCTAGTGACTAGGCATCAATATCAGAACCATAAAACATAAGAATAATTGTACCTGTAAATACGAGAGATGCTTTCATGACATCACTACCGTTATCCAAGTTCGGCATTGAAGTATCATCTACACAGTTGCACTTAGATATCCAAACCCGGATAGTGTCCTGTCTGCTTCGTAACGACTAAGGCCATGACACAAATATTCAGTCAATCAGATGTGTCTTGTAGTCTTTGTGCCTATAGTCCGTGGTTTAATACCGCGTTATGATTTTATAAAACATTTTGTAACATGATGTAACATAAGGGATTCACCTAAAGCAAAACCTTCGTTCTCCTATAGTCCTTGGTTTGACATTGTGACTTTATGACGCAAAAATAAGCAAAATAAGCAATTCATTTAGAGATATATGGACCCGCACGGTAGCAGAAGACGCGTTGGGTAGACGGATGTCAGTTCTCGGAGTATCTGAAGCTCGAACTCTAGACAGTGGACGGTGGTCTTGTTCAGCTGATGATGCGGGCAGGCGACGCTGCAGAGCACTACGACTGGTGGTGCTCCGTCCACCTGATATACGGCTAGTACCTTCTGCATTGACAGTTAATAAGGTAAGAGTTAAAGCCAATCACAGTCCTATGTATCATTGGAGAACTATCAGAAATCGCATCAATATTAATCTGGTATATTTATAATGTTATACAATTCAATATTTATTTTGCAGGCAACAAACCATGTTGTCGAATCATGTAACTTGCTTATATAAAAATCAAATCAATTTATTAAGATTTTTTTTATTTAGTTACATTGTATTCCTTTCGGTGGCCGGAGACTTTTCTACGTGTGTTGTTTATATCTTATATACATTTTATATGTTGAGTGTGTTTCCTTTTTTCGTAATA
>DWLR01003109.1:0-14104 GCA_018246295.1 Papilio alexanor hazarajatica | reverse complement strand
ACCGAATGTTCCGTATGACCTTACCATTTATATCGACCTCAAAACTAAAAGCAAACCGCGTTCATTATAAAACATAGGAGCGATACGTTAATAAGCGCCGAGAATCGATTGTTTTGATTGATTCATCAGAGTACAGGCGTGAACAAAATGATATCGTACAAGCACTGAAAAAAAAGACAAGGCATTATATTTTTTAACAAATTAAATAAGAACAACAGACGTCAGATGTTATGCCCCTAATACAGTGACATACAAAACATTTCCCAGTCAACAGTGGTACAGTCAGCAACAGCAGCACCTATTGCATTGATAGTCAAAATGAACGGGAAGTACTATTACGTCACACGATAGGGGAAGGAGTGAAGTAAAAGTAGCAATATTTATCTTTCTGTGTTTAGAACTAGAACTCGTCATCTTCCCATCACCTCATCTTTTCTTCTATTCCTTCTGCTACCCTTTTCTTTTCTACAAAAAGGCTGGTGACGTGTCTGTACCTACTCTTGTTGCGCGTATATTCGCGTGTGCATTCTTCTAAAAAAGAAACAATGCTTTTCATATCGGGTCTTCCTCTCACACGTAAATAATTTTACTTAAATAGAAGTCTCACACATTTTTTTAAACTTTGTACCTTTAAGTTACCGAAATTTATTATTTTGATTTTTTTTATATATTTATTTTATCTTTGATATATCTTTTTCTTGTTTTAAGGTGTAAAAAAGATTTTTAAAATAAAACACAAGTCATTTCTAATTTACAGTTCACCTAACAAAGCAGATTTTTGCTTGCAGACATAGTTACTAGTAAAGCACGATTGTTTACGTTGCACAAAAAAAAAGAATCACACTTTATTTAACACTGCCGTTATATTCTAATTTCAGTCTGTTAACACGATATGAATTTTCTCGTTGACTGTACAGTGACTAATAGATTGTGCGCGAGCGCGTTGATTCATCGATTCGTCCGATCCCCGACTTCGTTATTTCTACCTTTTTTTTCTCCCGTCCTAATTCGATGATTGTTTGCCGACCGCATAACCACTGTTCACCGTCTCAGGAAATTAACGTTCACAAATTGTAAAGATTTCGTCTGTAATTACGATTGGAATTCGATAGTTAAGTATGATGTAAATCGTGCCTCATCACGGTTGCGCCCAGTAGTGACACATAATTCCGATGATTTTATTATAAAGTACCACATCAAAGTCTTGCTACATAAATAATATCATTAAACAAGTTTATAAAA
This sequence comes from Papilio alexanor hazarajatica, assembly GCA_018246295.1. Lineage (NCBI taxonomy): Eukaryota > Metazoa > Arthropoda > Insecta > Lepidoptera > Papilionidae > Papilio > Papilio alexanor. The sequence goes on along the minus strand of DWLR01003109.1, from coordinate 12,862 downwards.
AAAAACCAATAAAACCCAACTGTCTATACCTACGACGCTTGAATTAAACCTCTTTCTCCATAATCGGCAAAGCTATAGAAGGTTACAACGGAACAGAGATATATACACATATTCGTCAACAATTACTCGACTGTCAATCAGGCAATTAAAAATTAACATAAAGTATATACAATCATCAACAAAAGCCGGTCCGTCTTTTAATATTAAAATGGTTACATAACACTAATTGATTTCAGAACTTGACGTATACAATGTCGTTACAAAGACAATAAGGCTGCGCCGTACAAACGAAATGATTAATAGTGTCGACTCGATATAAGCTTTTAAGTGTCAATTAACAACACACAACACAACCCCTTTTGTTTGCTCTTCGGAAATATTTACACATGTCGACAAGACTGGGTTACCACGCGTCCGTCGTCTGACGAGATATTCCCGAAAATTATGGACTAAATACAAATACATTTAATGTAATTTGGAATTACTAAAATGAGAATGAGAGATAGTCGTCAAACTTAAAAGATATCTCTTTTGCTGCTAATAAATTACTATCAATCATATTTATCCTGAATAAAAACGATTAAGCCACATGTATGCATCGAAAAACTCGAAATTTAGGATGCAAATACAGCAGGGGTAACCGTTGTGCATTGATAAATAAAAAAGTAAGCAAGAATAATTCTTCAATCTCATGTTTAACCTTTTAAACAACATGAATTACCAATTAATCTATTTAGCTGATATCCCAGTTTTTGTGGCTACCCTAACAAAGCCATATGTTCATGAACACTCATTGTCAATTTGGATCTCAGAGGCCTTGATGAAAAGGTTAAAAGCAAAATAAAAATATAAATGCCAGGGCGGAGGGACACTTAAAATTTCATAGTCTTCAGTAGACGTACATTTTCCGAGGAGCATTTTAATATCTCTGGAAAAATTAAAATAATAAAAACCTTTAAAAATATAAACGTCAGCTTTTCAACAACCGATTTAATGTGTAAAATTATATTATACTTTTTTGTGTTTTCCTTTACAATTTATTTTTGCCGTGTACACTCATATAAGATAATGAATTTAAAAAAAAATGAGGTCGCTTCAGTCTACAAAATATGTCATATATTATGAGATTATGAAAAATAGACATATCGTTTTGTACAATTATAGCTACTGTAAGAAATTTAAGCAGAAAATTGTTTATCTTTTATAAGGAAAACAGACATCGATTTAGCAGACGCTAATAACCTCTATTCACATATAGTGAAGTAACAATCCGCCCCAGCTCGGGTGGACAGACAGAAGAATATAAATAACATATATCCTTAGGTTACTCGCTGATAGAGGAGCTATCGGTTAATGAATTTCTAAAACCGGTGCCGGTTTTAAGTTTATCCGTTACAAACAATGCTTCTTTCAGTCACGTCATTCAACTTTTCTTGCTTTTTAGTTAAATGAAAATAACTGTATTAAGTTTTAGTCGAGAAGTACTCTTTCATGCTTTCTTATTAATTCTCAATTCGCTTAATTAATAATTCTTAATAATGTAAATTTAAATTTTTACTTTTTATTGAATTCGTGTGCGAGTTCTTATATTCGAAAAATATAGGATGAAAGTCGATTTCAATCGTTTAATGATTTTATATATAATTCTAAGAGTATTCGGCTTTCCAAATACACATATTAAAAATAAATCGAAAAGGAACCTGTGTGGTCGGCAGTAATTCTGGAGAGCCCGCATGTCGGCATTTAATCCATCCATCGACGTAATGAGAGATGTGGCCTTGAGTTTTATATTTCTTCGCTATTTCCTGAATCTCTAAAGTCGATTATAGCAATTACTTAGTTTTAAAAAAAATTTAAGAAATTAAACCGCCCTTTGAGCTTTATCTCAATATAAACATCGAAACGTAAAGTCGCAGAATTTTTATCTGTCCTTATGTAGACATTCATTGATAGCTAGCAAGAGGCAGGGCTACATACGAAAAAAAAGAAGAGAGTCTATTATTTGATTTGTATTTGTTTTAGTGTGTTTATGTACTTACTAACATTTTGCGATTATTCGTTTATTTCAACAATATTAGAGAGTAAAATACAATTCGAATATAACAAAAAAGTTTTTCTTATTCCACACTTTTATTATCATCAATTGTTAAACAACAAATTACATCATGGCGCAAATAGATACGTTTTATAGCAGCGCGCGAGTCGGAGATCAAAGATTACATCTTCATATATCTGATATTGACCAATCAGAGATCATCCATCGAGACCGAATTGCCAACGATAAAAACGAATCATTGTTTACCTCACTAAGGAGATACGTCAGAATACCCTATATATTCGAATAATAAATAAAAAGCGTTGGTTTACACGCGTGTCGATTTATACGTTCTTCAGAGATTCTGCGAAATTTAATTAAAAATGCCATTATATTTGTTCGAGTTGGGGACCTCGGGAATACCGAAAATCCAATATTAGGTACTGTACAAAGAGACTTCGATAAAGCATTGACCTTTTACCTACTGGCTTATTATAAAAAAATATATAAGAAAATTTTGTTGTTCACAAAATGCCGGATCGAACCCACTTTCGTTTTAATCAACTTAATAAGGTCTGACAGAATTTTTACTACTCAATTACAATGAGAACAAACGACAAGAGATTCGAGATCGGTTGTCAGTTGCAATTGGCTGGCGTATCGTGAGGCCTTTTTTAGTACAGTGGTCTGTAGACGGTATAAATTGAGTTGCAATTATCGGCCATTCAAGCGATACAAGACTTTGTTTGGTACGATATGGAGAATAAATTACTTTGATGATTTGAAGCGTGATGGAACTTGATGACTTGATGAGTACGGCACAAGTTATAGCGGATAAGATAGCGAATGACTATCAGCTGCAGAGTGTAAAACTTTGATTTTAAAGTTATACTTCTGTAGGCGCATTAGAGAAAAAAAAGGGAGTAAATTATTGTTATGCAAACAAAGTTCGCACGGACATCGAGTCAGTATGTGAATGCCGTTTTCGAAATAAGTTTACAACTTGTACAAGTTTTCACGCATCCTATTTCATAACTAAAGGTAGTTTAACGTATGACTAAACCTATCTTCTCTAATATTTGAAGAGATACAATACTAAATACACGTTGTTTATAATAAATAAGAACAGTAGTAGTTGTAATTAAAATAAATTATTTATTCATATTCGAACATAAATTCTGCCATTTATCCGGTGTTGAAATGGAAACGAGAATTTACACCATAATTTCTACATACCTTTTAATATTTTTAATATGTTTTTGTTAAATTAGTTTAGCTCAAGTTAACCGTCTTGTATAAAACGATAGATGATATCCGATTATTATATATTTATAATGTACAAAATTATCAATATAAATTTGTGTATTAAGCCGAAGAACTCAATGTACAGTTTCACTTCATGTTACTGAACTCACTTTTTGTCACTCAAGAGCAAGACTTTTGTAACTGAATCCTATAAAAGGAAGTATTCAAGTATGCTTTATAATTGCTTTATAACTGCAATATTATCATGAACTATAAACGCTTCCCGCTCTCAGTGGGGACCCGCGCGTGAACTATCGTCGAACTGGGTTACTCAACAAAGACTTGTTTATGAATACCGCACCACTACGAAAGTAACAAAATACTTCTGACCCAAACTTTTCGAAACAATAGTCTTTATCTCCTTCCACTGAACTACGAATTTGATAAGTCGTGAGAAACGCAAACAGCTCTCGCGAGGCTCGGACAGGGTTGCCATTGTTCAAATTTATACCGAGCATGCATGCGCTAGGGTTGTCCTAATTTATGCTTCATATCTAATTTAAATCCTTCTTCTTTAAGTATCGATTAAATGGAGCCCTTTTTCGATAAAATTTTTTTATTACTTGATTAGTACAATTTGTTTAATTTGTGTTATTGGTCAGTGACTGGGTCTCAATGCCAAACGCCTTAAATAAACCAATGCTTGACGTCAAATCTAACCGATGTTAAATGTTGACGTGGTCGAAAGATGGCACTACTTGTTTAGCATTAGCCCATTCAATTTCTTTTGAAGGTGTCAAAGTCAAAATAGTTTTTTAGAGTTCATAATTTTGGTTGGCTCGTTTTTGTATCTTTGTTACATTTATTTTTATTTGTATTTATAACGTACATCCCTAGTTACGAGCGAAAACTTTATGAATAAGCGTATAAATACTCAATGCGTGGGACCAATCAAATGGGTCGGACGAACGACGATAAGTTTGTTATGTCTATTATCATTTGTAGTCTAACAGATTCTTTAATAGACACTGTGCTCGATCTCCTTTGTTAAGTAAAAATAATGTAAACAACATTTTAAATAAATAACAATCATAAAATAATAGAATTTCAGTTGAAATGTCGGTCTGTCTGTCTTATAATTTTGACATAACGAACTGAACAATAATGGGCCGAGATTATTATTTAGTCGATTATAATACATGTTTATTACATTTTAATTACGCAAAGAAAACATTGTAATTATACAGTTTAGTACTTTCTTGTATCCTCTTAAAAATTACGATAAAAATATTTTTACGCCATATGTAACAACGTAAAAAAGAACTCCGAAAGTACTTTTTGATACGAAAACTAATTGCAATCAAGAACATTTTTAAGGTATTAGTATTTTTATAGAATTTTGCGTTTCTTTACCTTATTTATACCTTGAAATCCGATAAATTTACTTCCTGTCGCGTGAAGACCAAATAATTACCGTCTCTATTTTTCTAGTAAAAATAAATGACAAGTTTATATTTCGTTTTATAAGTAGTGGTATGGAGGAATGTGTCAGTAGGGGTAGGCCTAAAAGGAGATGAATGAACTGCATGAAAGGTACGACTACGATAATTAGGAAGGTACTGACGACTGAAATGACGGATGACGATCGATGATGAAGATCTAGAAGATAAAAACCTGTATCTTCTACTAGAAACCAGTTTTCTTATTCCAAAAACTTGTTTTCGTCTTCCAGAAACCTCTTTTCGTCTTCTACCATAAACCGGAAACAGGGCAGCGAGATAAAAGTGTTAGCTTTTATTATAGACAGAAAATTATTTAGTTTCGCAATAACCGAAGTTATTAAATAGAAAACTCTGACCATGAGGTGATAACGTATGCGTTCATTATTCAAAACACTAAACCTGAATAAAACGAGGCATTTCAAAGCGTCGCTGTATAACAGGTGCGGTACAATTTTGTAAAAGCCCAGCGCGCCGTGTAATAACCTTTTTTCACACAATCGTGAGCTGAAAATATAAACCAACAAAGGTCAGACGCGGCGCTACATAATTTATCCCTCACTCCGCAATAAATACTTATTTTTGCAATAACATTTATCCAATTCTCCGCAGGATATAAATTTGTACATTATGCAATAAATAACATACAATAGATCGCTGTCCGTCCTAACTGTACGAAGTGTTTATGATTTTTATATATACATATTCTATACAACATTCCCTAATTAGTTAAGACGAAACAAAACAATAGCAATGACTCTACATTGTACGTCATATAATATTTGAATGTTAATTTCCTAAGAATTAATTTGAACCGAAGTAAACGAAAACCTCTGATCAATAAATGTTTAACCCATTTCAAATTTGATATTGACATACTAACATAGGTTTCGTCGCGGCGTATATGATTCATGCACTACAAAGTAGCGTATTCCCAGGCCTGTTGCCTGGTATTAGACTTTGAGACAAGTTTAATAAGAAGATTGGTTTATGAGCGAACACATTTCAAGTCTCATCAAAGTGCAATGAGAGGCGCTTAGCTATTCATCAACGTAGTCTGGTTCGTGGCGTTAATAACCTTAATAGTGTTTTGGAAAATATCAAAGATAAGTAACTTTTTACTAACATCGAGGTATCTTTTCTTTTTGGTGACTAGTGGGATTAATGATCTACATTATATTCTACATTAATATTGACTTTTAGTTTGTTAGACTCAGACATCGTAACCTAATATATATACACATGTGTGTGCGTGCGTGCGTGCGTGCGTGCGTGCGTGCGTGCGTGTATAGAGAGAGAGAGCCGTTCAGTGCACACATCGATTAACTCTACTTTTTGAAAAATCTTAAATTTAAGGGTCACTTGGTATAGGAAATCATTATAAATGTAACTTTTTATATTTATAATGATTTCCCTAAATAATAAAGATTAAGACCATTAAACGGCAAAAAAAAATTATCTCTTGAAAATAAGTAATTTATTTCAGAAGCCATTTTGATTAACTCCATACTCTAATGTAAATCTTTTCAATAACGCAATTTTATTATTAATTATTTGATCAAAGTACGGAAATAAGAGCTCAGTCAATTGATTGATGAAATTTTTGATCAGTGGACACAGCTATTTGCCCAATGACTTAGATTTTGCTATTATTGAGTCACGTGCGAAAAAGAAACAATTTTTCACCAGATGATTGGTACAATATAATCAAAACATGTAAAAAGAAAGCGCCATTTTATGTAATCCAAATGACCCACGAGATTTTTTTTTTCAACAAAACCTTTAGAACAATCAATCATTATCAGAAAAGTAACCGTCATAGGGTTTCCAGTAAATGGAATTAAAAACGCTAGATAAAGTTAGAAAGGCCCAAACCCCATCTCCTACAATTCAAATGTGACTATAATGAAGATTCAGAATTTAAAGTCATTAATAAGAAAGTCTGCACCAGGCAGACCGCAAAGCTTGAAAAATATAGACCAGCCTTTATTATATCCTAAAGATAGAACTGTGACAAGGGAAAATTGAGAGACATGATGGACCTGCTAAAATTCATTCCTGCTGTTAAACATGATTACTATAAAAACATGGCAACAAATCGAAATGACGAATCCTCACATTCAACTGACCAAGAAGACATCATTTATAAGATTGCTGATGAATTAATCACAGACTATATACTACAACAAAACTTCCAACATTCATTTTTATAGAAAAGCTGTCATAAAAATATATAATAACTAACCTTTTCTGAAATAAAATCCTTAAAAATTTAAAGACTGAATTTAACTTTATTACTTTTTCATTTACCAAATCGATTAATTCTAGTGACATAAAAACAATAACATTACTGACGATTATTTTTTGGCCTTTCTTTCTTATTAATTTGATATACCGTTAGTTGAAAGCTATATATGTATTTGTGCATTCTACATTATATATTTTAATTTATTTTGTAACAGGAATTAAAAAAAATATATACAGTATTTCATCGCATTTCTCAACTTTTTGTTTTATGGAGTTAATCGATGTGTGCACTGAACGGCCCAAATAAAAATAAGTTTAAAAAAACGAAAATTAAAGTCAAAGAAACCCTCATTAGCATGATTCTGCTTTATCTGCTACAAGTAGTAACAGAGCATCCACAAGACTTTCGCCGCCAACATTATCCGTAACTACTATACTAGTACTGACGCAAGCTCCTCTGGAAACGTACATTTTTCTACCAGCAGTTTATAGGCACTTTTAAATGCTGGAATATGTTCCCATTCGTCACGATATTTCTTAACATATGTTCTGTTTTCCAAACACAATGCTTTGGAAATTAAAATGATAAACTTGCACAGGACCCAGGAGAAATTTTACAAAAGTGACAAATACATATTTAATTACTGGAGGTATTAACAGCCAAACGAATAATTGTAATAATAAAGGATGGTCTGGTTTTGCTTTTGATCCCACTCACACTCTTTACATTTTGCGTGGGAGGTTTATTTAAGGGCTATTTAGAATTTTATGTCTTCAATTTCCATCCCGAGTAGTCTATTGGCGTCAAATCGCCTATGTTGGCAACACTGTTTGTCGATCACAAATAAAAAGCAAGTCATTTTTCTTTTCCATTTACTTTGAATTCAAAGTGATCTAGGGTATCAGTTATAATTTTTGTAGCTAAGAAGTTAGAAGCATCCGTAGAATAAAAAAGTTGTCTATTTAACGATTAACGTGAACTATTATTAAGATCAATTTACTTTAACTTACATACTCATTTGCATATTCTTCTTCAGTTGTTTTTAACCGATCATTTTAAAAATACTTTTTTTTTACCTAAACTCTGAATATATCATAAGAATAAAACACTAAAAAAGAGGCAAAGTAAGTACATTACTTACTACAATTCGGTTTTTTATTGGTTTTACTTGCATAATTAAAATTCAATTGTAATATATATATTTGTTAAAGTAAAAAGACTTGTAAATTGCAAATATTTTATTTGCAACTTATTACAATGACTGAAATTGAACTAAACTGTGCAATAGGTGTAAGTCCATGCAGACGCAAGCGCATCTTGAGGGCGAGCGGGCGGAAAAGTGAGTGGGGTGCCCGGCGGTTGCAAGTGAGGTCTTCTCCCCGCACGCCGCGCGCCCCGCTGCTGACCTTTTTGCTGTATAATATAACATTAGGCGCGAACAATATTTTTTAATTTCATTCAATTTTCCATTAGTGCGATTGTCACTTTTCACTAGACAATCCAAAGAAAATCTGATTAATACTTTTAATCTTTCTTTGACGATATGTATTTGTATCTTATCATAGATATAATAAATTTCCTTGAAAATATTAGGTAATGACCGTCAGAAGCAAGCGATAAAGTAGGTAATAGTCATCGCCTTTCCGCTCGTCCGCCCCGTGGCGCCATCTCGTTTTTCTCTCTTCTAACTCGTTCCATAGACAGTTCAGAACATTTACTCGCGTAATTTAAACGATTGCTAACATAAGTATGTCTAATTTATACGACATAAGTGAAAGTTGTTGGTAAATACACAGATATATTCTTCACTACATCAATTTTTTAAAAGCACTGTCGAGTGACAACAAAAATGTCATTAATGCTTCAGTGGCAATGTTACAAGTAAAAATAATCAGATCCATTTATGGTTGGCTGCTGAAGGACCACGTTTCAAAATAACACCATTTGCCTTGCGGTATTCATCAAACAGTATTGAACGAAATAAAGTTGCTGATTAATGACTGCTTGTCAACAAACAAAAAAAAACATTTCAATGGGTTTCATAAATTTTAAAGAGTAACTTAAGCCGTTAATAGTTACTTCTAGAATGCTAACACCTACGCAATATAGCCGTCTGAAGATATCTATAACGATGTTGGAGAATTTAAAAATATGTTAATATAGTGGCTGCATCCAACGTTCCTTCCTTTTCTCCTTTTATTATCTAACCATCTATTCTTTCCTATAAAATAGTGGCGCCACATCCGTAGCCGTATAAGAAGCGGGCCGCTGGGCCGCTACTAGCGGCCACTAGTGGCAAGGGTTGGTATATAATGTCACGTTAATTTTAATTGGTATTAAAATAAAATGACAAAAAATTTAGAAATGAATTTATATATAATTTACACTATTATAAAAAAATAAAATAAAACATGAAAAGTTTAAGGGGTTCCGACAAGGTCTGGTTCTGGTCGCGTAGGGTACCGTACGCCCCTTGCTTGCCGACACGGAGGTCCAAAGGGGTACGGGGCGACGCCAAGCTCAGGCCACTGCACACTGCCGCTGCCGTATTGGTAGCTATCGTCCGGAATGGAATATAATTCTACTCCTCCACATTTACTTTCTGTAATTCCACAAAGAGAAATTGAGGCACTGTTGTAAATACGTGCCCGGCAGCCGTTATTAGTTTAAAATAAAAAAGGCAAAGCAAGGTGGGTACCTAGTTAAAGCTATTCCGAGCCGTTGTAGTCTTATAATTGTTTACACAATTAATTTATAAGCAAATAAGCAGAACAGAAGTATAATCTAATAGTATTTAAATAGTAGATTATAAAGTGAAGATACAAAGAAAACAGTGCAGAGATATAATACAATGACATTATCTTTTGCATAACTTACCCAGTTCGGGAAGTAAATGATACGAGTTGATATAATATTACCCTCACAATTGCCTGTATTATTTATAGTCGTTCGAGGGATGACTAGAAACAAATTAAATAATGTATCACGACTTTTGTGACAATTTCTAACGAGCAGCCAAGGAATATCCCGTTCGCGCGCACCGATCACAAGAATGAGTCGTTAGCACGTCGAGATTTAAATTCGCCGCGCCTGACAGTTACCGCGCGGCAAATTATATAAACAAGAGTAAAAATCTATTTGTTGCGTTCAAAATAATTAAGTACTAAATATTTATATATTTCAAATAATAATTAAAATGTTAAATGTTAATATGAAATAAATATGAAATATACGTTACAATAATTTTAAATGAGATGAGCCAGTTGTTCGTATCACTTCTTTGTCAGCAAAAAATACAATTATCATAAACTGTTTCACGTACCTAACATGTTTTATTCATTTATGGGTTAGTTAGATGATGTATAATATGTACATAATCTTATCTGTGTAGTGGCCGAGGTGTTCCGTGAAGCCTCTTTAACTTGAGATAACTTGTTAAGGATAATTAATTAATCAATTGACATTGTTTGTGGACTATCAGTAGCAATTATTATTAAAAAATGATCAAAATCTAAAATCACACTTACACACACGCACGCACCCACGCAAAATTTGTGACCTGAAACACCTTATGAAGGTATCCGACAGGCGCACGTTGCAGGACATGTTGTTCTTATATAAACTGTTAAATATTTTTTTTGATAACTCAGAGTTACTCAACTGTCCTTCCCTTGAAGTCCCATATCACATGGCGCATTGGTTGCCAACCAAAGTCTATCCTCATTCATAAAACGTGTAAATCTAATTTAGGTCACCCTTCTTTAATTCCTACATTGTGTAGACTATAAAATATTTTACAAATGAAGACAATTCAATTGATATCATCTACTTTTAAAACACATGTAATTTTGTAGATGAACCTTAATAAATAAATAAATAAATAAACAATGCAAAGAACGAGCATGTTGTTTTCGTATGTTGCGTCCTAATGTTGTGCTCAGTGCACAAGTCTCTTTCATCCAGAAATCAGAAAAGAACACTATTTATATTAATTACCAACAATGATCACAATTTGATCTATGTACCTAAATCAAAATTTCCATGCAAACCGCGAGACTAATAAGCAGTGATAAAAAACAATGAAAGTGCAAAGAATAAGAAATAGCCACCCAACACCAAACATAGATTTTTTAAGAATACAAATAAAAAGAAAATTTTAAGAAATGAAAGAGCGGAGACAGCGCTCGCACCTAGCTAGTAAAGTATCAATCGCTTCACAAGTGTTTACATTGAAAAGATTAGCTCGATGAGGCCCTCGGTTGGAGAAAGTTCCTGCGCAAGAGCACACGATATAAGAGCACCGACTGGGCTTCGCGGCGTCATTGCGTCAGCCACCATGAGAGCGGTGACATTGAGCGTGGTGTGGGCGGGGCTTGTGGCACTGGGCTCGGCGCTGACGAGCGAAGGAGCAGTCCGGATCGAGCTGAACTCGGGCACGCCACCGTCGGAGGCGCTTGGCCAGGGCGCGCCCGATGAGCTGCTGCGGCCAGGCGCCGAGGGCGATGGGGAGGCGCGCTACCACGAACGCGTGGGCGTGCCACTGGCCGAGGCGCTGCGCCTCGCGGAAGCCGCTCCCCGCCGCGACCCGGTCTCCAGGATTACTGGTGGCTTGGGGTCGTACCTCGGCGAGCATCCGTTCTTTGTAAGTTAATGCTACTGTTCGTACTTTGAGAAAATGACCTGATCATGTTTCAAAATGCTCGACAGTGCAAGAATAGGGCTCCAATACTCAGGTTAACGAGGCCGGTAGTTTAATACCAAGCGTTTACCATTTATCCATCTCTTTTGCTCCTCATCGTCCACATTGCACACGGCAGGCGGGGCTGGTGATCATACTGAATACGGGGGGCACGTCCGTGTGCGGCGCTGCGCTGGTGAGCAGCTACCGGTTGGTGACGGCGGCGCAGTGCTGGTGGGACGGGCGCGCGCAGGCCTACAGCGTGCTGGCGGTGCTAGGCTCCGTGCGGCTGTTCTCGGGCGGCACGCGGGTCTCCGCCAGCGCAGTCATCGCGCACTCTGGCTACAACCCCAACACGCTGGACAATGACATCGCCGTCCTCGTCGTACCGTACATCTCTACTACTAGTAAGTAGCTTAATACCATCAGAATAGCTTGTTTTTTTTTTATTAAAAAAGGTGGCAAACGAGCAAGCGGTTACCTCCGTGACCACTAACATTAGACAGAGAGCTACCAAGAAACTACTAATAGACAGAAAAATTTATATTTACTTCTCATGTAGAGGAAAAATAGGAAGGGGGAGAGGGGAGGATTAAAATTAGGCCTGTTTATATTTTATAAAAAAACTATCTGGTCTTGGATATTTAAGCTAGGATTCAAGGGTAGTTTTTCCTTAAAATTTATTTAAATTTTTATGTTATCTTCTAAAACTTACGTTTCGGCGATAAGTTTATATTATACTACATGTATATAAAATTGTTTGACGCTATGATTGGTGTGCGCAGACTACATCAGGCCGATCGCACTCCCAGAGGGCTACGAGCTGGGCCTGACGTTTGCGGGCTACCGCGCCACCGCCATCGGATACGGCAAGACCAGCCAGTGTAAGTCACATACAATTTGCCAGTGCTCAATGACCCGAAGCCGTTGCCAGTCTTGTATAGTATAAAAAGTGTTATTTCCGCCTTTATGATTAATGGCCACAAGACTGTTTTCTGTTCAACAACTTGGACAGAGAATTCAAATCTGTTCTTTCACACAGGATACTTAAAAAAAAGCAAGGAACAAAAAGAAGGAGACCTAGAAGTCTTAACGTATGAGGATATAATAGAGATGTAACTGTCAAGCGATTCCGTAACACAGTTGATTGCATGTGT
>DWLR01003108.1:0-14105 GCA_018246295.1 Papilio alexanor hazarajatica | reverse complement strand
GTCCATGGGCGTCGGTTCACTTAATGTTAGGCGACCCGCTGCTCGTTTGCCTCCCTTATTCTATAAAAAAAAAAAAAGTCTTTGAACTTCTCGCAACGAAGTCGCAGGCGTGTGCTTCTTACAGTTTAATAATGTCAAAATCATATACAGTTCAATAATAATTTGGGCACGTCATAAATACGGTTTTGTCGTGAGGTTTATCCAAACTGGTAAAGCGTACAGTGGGTAAATCAACGAGAGCATTAAGGTCTCCTATTTGCGAATGCACCCTCCGCGCACTGCTTTGTTTGCTGTCCACACATGTCACCTGTTCCTATTCGACACCCCTTTCATCCACTGATCTCAGTTACAAACATTACCGTTAACAGTATTGACACTTTATGTAATTTTCAACAACTTGTAGTTATTATTAACCAAAAAGGTGTCCAATATATCAGTTGTTACAATTAGATGAATTATTTATATTTTCATCTATAAATATTTTGAGCTACAAGCAATTAGCTACAAAAGAACCTTTAAATGGAAAGCCGATAAAATATTTTGCTTTTTAGCCCGACTGACTCCTGTCGTTCTGGGTAATATTTTTCGGTCATATGTATGTATTTGTATACATGTTCCTTCCATTGTGACCTCGAAGAGCCTAAAAGCTTAGACCAATTTTGAAAGATGAGGTCTCATTCGATTCGTATTTTTCCCCGCGTGTCAAAGGGACAAGCAGTCGGGATGTTATTTATTGTTTTCCTATAAAATTAAATGTTAGTTGTTATTCGTAAAAAAAAATTCAAGAATATATTTCTTGAAATATATTCTTATGATTACAATACATACTTCATAAACTTTACCTTACTCTCATCAATCATACATTTAAAATCGAATATGTCTGCGTTGCAAGACATATTAAATCCCAGTAACACGATAACACCACGCATCTTACAAAAATATCTTTATCTTAATAAAACGAAAATCAATGATAAGGTGAATGCCAGAACTCTTGCGGTGTAGAATGCTTATATGGACGTTACGATAGCGCACACACCCTTTGTCTCGACGATTTATCAATGATTTCCTTAATTACGTTTACTTTATGGCCTTTTTAAAGACTCAAGACTTTCTTGATTAGTTTCTTATCCTATTCTATATAAATACTTTCACGTGGGTATTTTGATATTAATTTCTTATCACACTGGGATTACTTCGTCAGTAATCGCGAAACCGTAAATTTATTATAGAGTTTTACTAAAATCGTAAAAATATCTCAGGCTTATGTATTTCGCAGACATGCAGCAAATTTCTTATGTTCACGAATTGTTGTAAAATTACGCAATTTTTTTTTCAGCTTGAAAGAAAGGCTCTGTCTTTTCCGAAGTTTAACTTATTTTAATAATGGTTTAACTTTGACGCGATGTTGTCGTTTTGAGTTAATGTAAGTCGAAATACGAATTCTATTCTCTCCCACAGACTCACAGCTTAAAATGGAGTAAACAGTAGTCATGAAAAAAATGGTATAACTAAATAAAAATTGTAAAACTAAATAACAATCTTAAGTGTTCATACTAAAGTAACATCAGCGGAAATCTCGTGATGGATTAGTTTGTAAAGATCTATCTATCTTATTTTTGTAACTGAATCTCTCAGCCTCTCAGTCTTAAGTTGATTGATAAATTACGACATGAAATACGGTATTTCCGGAGATAAAAAATACTGTTTTTTTTTTTAAAATGAGCTGATAATTTTTCACTTGTTGAATGGAAGGATAAAAAAAGATGAAATTCATAAAAGTACCTTTTGTTTTTGTATATATTTGACGAGATATCAACGTCATTGTATTAAATTATATTCCAGGAGTCCTCTGGATAAGGGTGATAATTATGAACGACCATTTCTTGCGGAGATCTACGTTCAGCCGTGGAAATCAATTGTTTTACGTTATGACCATTAATCATCCAATAAAAAAATATTTTTGAAATCGGTTCGGAAATGACGATGCTCTGCGGTAACAAACAAAACAACCGAATTGAGGACCTCGTTTCTTGAAGTCGTTTAAAAAGAAAGAAATCCATCGAACGCACTATTTGATTCCTTACTGTGCCTACTCAATGTTGATCAAGAAAAAACATTACAAAGAAATTATATGAAAGCTGATTAGATTATAGTGCATATGCGCCGATGACTAGATACTGCAAATCAGAAATCACTAAAAGTCACTGCATCTAGAATTACAGAATCGATTTTCATTTTTTTTTTACTAATAGAAAGAAAGCTCTACTGTCATCAATGAGTAACTACAGCCTAGTTTTTTTTTGTGTTTGACGAAAGCTGGGCGAGCTGCTAGTCCTTTTTTATGGAAGAAGGTGGCAAACGTGCAAGTCCCAGATGCGTTGCCTGCCCTGAATGGAGAGGAGGATAAACACAGAAAAAAAATTATATTTCCTTTGCCTCTCCATCAAATCAAATAGTCTTTTCATTCCTAACCCAACCTTTCCTTATTAGAAAATGGTGGCAATAGATTTGGGCTTTTACTTCACGCCTGTCTTCTGTGAGGACGTGGTCTGTTGCTTTGATTTCACCGGTCGAGCCATTGTTGCTGGCTTTACCACTGTTAATCTCTCGATAAAAAGCGGACAAAACAGATAAACTTTTTCGTTTTTTTTTCTATCTTTTTATTTTACTCATATAATAATATAAAATTATCTATGAGTATAAGTACGTATCATTGTGAATGAACATTAAGTAAAAGTACCATTTGATGGTTACAGCTATCACATATGTCGGGTCGGGGCGTCGCTTTAGGGCTGTATGGCATTTTATTGGCGGGGTGTTGAGTGCAAATCTTGCGTGATTTATTCGCCAGAAATTAGGGCCTGGATCCATTATTGTTAAAGTGAGCAATAAAATTACCCACCGACATTTATGACTAAATTACATTTTATATTATAAAATAATAAATTTAAAATTTAAATAGTTCAGCACTACTTACATTTATATTACATTGCACTTTCAACTTAGCGTTTCATTTAATATTGAGAATAAAAAAATCGCAAAACGGACAGTAGATATACATACACATATTCTGGGTAATGTAACCCCGTAGTGGTAATAGTTTGTTGGTATTTATACCCATTACATACAAACAAATCTTTACTAGTGATAAATAGATATATAATTATTATTATGTAATTAATCCAAATTAATGTAAAAAAAATCAACTTCGATTTAATAATTTGGTGGCATACCTATCCATTACATGCAAACAAATCGTTTCTATATATTAATGTAAATTAAAGTCTTAATTGAATATTGTGTAGTGCATTTGTACCGTGTCCCTAATTAACCTCTGGCTATTTGTAATTGAATCAACTTATTTACTGGACTGACCTGACTAGTGTGTCAAGACACTTGCCTTTCACGTCGCATGTCGTGGGTTCGATTACCACACAAGACAAACATTTGTGTGCATGAACATGACTGATTGTCTTGATTCTGTATGTAAAGACCAGCGTCCTTTTCTGAGTACGATGGAACATTCTGTGATCGCCAACCCGGCTGCCAAGCATGGCGACAATGGCACATTTCCTCCCAATGATGCAAACAATGGGGGAGGGCCTATGTGGAGGTGGTGAAACTTATTTATTTATTAATCAACTGAATTTATTTATTTATTATTCAACAACAATATGACACTTTATTTTTAACCAAATTATCAATCGGTCATTTAAAACCTTTTCCGTAATATACATACTGACGTAAAACGTAGTAATCATCTCCCAATTAAGCCGCGACTTGCCTAATTAAAACATTTTCCGTTTTAATCTGATTTAAAAGTTTACCTGTGACGCGGCGTACGATTTCAGACGCCAAAAGTCGTGGAGTGGCTGTTTATGATTTTATAAGTTTCATGTTTATATGTAATTTTCCATTTTTCTTGTGCCTACTAGATAACCGCCCTAGCTTCGCTTGGGTATAGATAGACTAACAAATAATATAAACCTTAGGTTACTCGTTGGTCGTTAAAAAAATGACGAAAATTACGCGATAATTAAGGCATGTTATTATAATACAGATTTTTTTTATATCATTAGCATAGGCTAACCACATTTTTATTTGTTGTCTCTATTATTAATGCGTGAATCACGAACTGCCGAGCTTGGTACGGACGGGCAGAAGCGCATATGGGCCAACATTTTTTTTTTTTCATTGTATACTAACTTATTGACAGACCGATTGTCGCGGTTGGTAAGTTGCTTGCCTTTCACGCCGTCGATCATGGGTTCGATTCCCATCCAATGGAGGCCTATGTCCAGAAGTGGACAATCATAGGCTGAGATGGATAGATATTAACTTATTTACGCGTTCCTAAAAAGTCGTCGCATTATATTTCGATTAAACTATAAAAAAACCCTAATGTATATACTAAACCTTCCCCATGAATCACTGCCGTCTACTGGTAAAATTCGTATAAAAATTCTTAAAAAACTTCTTTGTTTAATTTTACAATTACTTACCTATATTTTTGTTCGTATGTAGGTCCTTTCTGATAAATGCAATATTTCTTCTTCTTCTTTTTCAGCCCATGGTCGGCCACTGCCGGACGTAGGCTTCAGTACAATACTAATTAAATGTAAAATTAAGAGTCGTTGATCAAAAATACGATAAGGAATAATATACATTAGCATTTTGCTGCCGCTCGCAGTGTGTCGCTATTCGACTCCCGGTCCCTAGGGGAGCCTAAGCCAATTATCAGGCAGCAATTTGTTCGCACAAACAAAGGGTCTGTGCGGCCCTTGACAAATTAGATCCACGTGTAGAGACTCGACAGAACGTTGAATTAATGTTTATCGATGTCTTGACATTTTGTTTGATTGTTATTTTATTTAATTTTAAGCGTTACTTTATTATCCATTGTTATTAAATATCAAATCATAAGATTATATACAAAAATAAAATATCACGCCTGTTACTCAGCGAGATAGACAGATACAGACTTTCGATTTTTTCTGAATTAGAAGAGCCAGATAAAAATCCGTCGTATATTCACGTGGTTGTCTCTTGTTCATGCTCTTGGTATAACACTTCCAAGTCTTACTTATCGTTCAATATTTAAGCAATGTAGTTAGTATGAGCTTGCCGAGAGCATCCCTTACTAAGACTGCCATTAAATTTTGCCATATTATTTTTTCATGGCACTTTTATATTGAATGAACTAACTTCATTCAATATAAAATTAATAACTCTTTCTCTACTTTATATTATCAAATATTGATGACCATTGTCTTATTAATTTTATTTTATTTTTAGTCTAAATATTTACAAAATCAGTAGTAATCACTATCATTAAATTTTCATCGCTTTTTCATTAAATGTATTTAAATAACGCAATTACAAAATTTTATCGACACATTAACAGTACAACACTAGTAAACCGTAATGCTAAGTTGGCCAAAAAAGGGACAATTTAGAGTGGATTTTCAGTAAGGAATCTATTTAATCAGTACCATCAGGCCAACGAGCGGTCGTTATGTTTGGCCAGAAGCAAATTTTTATGTACTCTTTTAAATTCAATAAAATCAAAATTTTACATACCGTGAAATTATGAGATTACACGGGATTATGAGCTCATGTTCTTGTTATATGTTACAAAAATAACAAAATAAATATACTAATTGATCTGTATTGTATTAAAAGTGGGCAATCACACTCGCTAACCGCTTAACCTATTTACACTTTATCAGCAGTATATGTATGTATAACCTTAATATTTTGTTCAGTTAACCTTAAAAGTTAGCAATTGTAACTTCAATTCTCTGATCCCTGTCAAGTTACCGAGTTGTCATGAAGCAACATTTTAAGAAAAACCCTTTAAGCGAGTATAACTGAAATTGATAGAAAATAAAAAATTATATAAACGTTACATAGGTGTCATAGATGTCATTTAAATAGGCAATATAATTGTTTTCTTATTTTAATCTCCTTTTTCATTTAGCGCCTCTACTTTTTCCCCCTTTCAATGCATGGTCAACTGGAAGAAAATGTCTCTAGGCAATTAAGCCTAGCCACATTCTCTTCCACCGCTTAATTTTATACATATTGGCGCGAAGCAAGACTAAATAATTAAATATATATACGTTTGAAATACGGAATGAAATATGAAATGCTGAAATGGTGTTTAATGATAAAAATTAACGTAAGTTGTTTTTGATCTAATTATCTTTAAGACACTCGTTGATGTCTTTTTCTTACAAATTCTTACTTGGTTATTTAGTTATACTAAAACATAAGGAGACCCATATTGTACCTACTCAAACAATATAATAAAATACATAGACTTAACTACTGACAGACTATCCTTTGTTAGTACTTACAAGAAATCTTAAAGACAGCTTTAAATTAAATTAAAATTAATAATTATTTCTCTAATATATAACATTTTTTAAGATAGCAGTCACAGCATTAAAACAGTAGTACGCATGCGTTGTCACGCCCTCTCGCGTGAGGAACGTATGTATGTATGAACGGAATACAGTCGAGCTCCCGCTCACATGAGAGCTTTACAAACGACATTAGCCGTCTCCATTTATCACTCTATGTAAGGAATCTCGAATTGCGCTTAGCAGCACAACCTTGTACCATAACATTCATTACTTTATGGTTATTCTCGCTTTAAAATATGCTTAACGCTTAAGATAAAATGCGTTAATATTATTATGAAGTAAACGATTAATCTTTGGAAAACATACCATGTGAACAATTTACATTATTTTATTTATTAAATAATATACTCACATTTTAATCCTCTTCTCATTATGTTATCGTTGCTACTGGTGGTCATTAAATATGACATATTCCAGTGTACCATCTCCTTCCATAAAAAAGCTACAAATAGTGAAATTTTATTGAACAAAACTGATGATATTGTTATTTCAAAAAGTGTTAAAAAGAAAACAAAGTAACAAAACTTTTAAATTCGACCAATTGTGTTACATCGTCCATTGAAGAACTTAATTGTTCGAATTTATAAACAAACAAATTAGCGAACAATAAACAGAAATAAATTTCGCGCCCGCTCCGAATTAAACGACCCCTCACAGCTTTTACAGCATTAAACTAATCACCCCAATAAATATTAAATAAATACCACCCCTCCTTAATACATCCGAATTATAATGACCTAACGAGTTGGTAATTTCAATGCGAGCACGTATCTAAGTAAAATGGATCATGACGAGGGTGAATTTTTTTTATTGAAGATTCAACATACGATCAACATGTTACCATTTAACAAGTTAGGGGATGGTCACACTAATTTTACGCTAGATTTACAATACGCTATTAAAATTTTTAAAATAGGCATGGTTGTAGAAAATAAATATCATATAAATTTGTTTCTTTAGTAGCAGCAGATATTGTGCTGTGTTCATTTGAAATAAAATAAATTCTTGCTTACTTGTTTTTAAATGACCAAAAATACTTTTAGCAAAAATTGGTATCCATGTGCTTACAGGAAAAACTTTGAGAAACAAAATAGACTACTTGTAGCAAATATTCTACACAAATAAAATCACAGGCACCAGCCTATATAAAATACTTGTCGAAAAATATGAAAATTAGATGTAATATGAAGATTAGATGTATGCATATTTGTGTGTATATTATTACAACTATCTGTTTGTGAACTGTCTTATTTTGAACGAATCAATCGTAAAAGTCTACCGCAGTACACAAGAATATGAGGAGAATTTATATTGTACGACCGCGTCGTTTGTACGTACAATTATTAATAACTGTATCACTTAGTTAGATTAGAGCAAACACAGACGCACGACAATAAAATTACGACGCTCCGATGAGCGCAAGACTTGCAATCAGCGTAATTTGATTTCGCTGCCGGCCCCCGTCGGCGCCAGCGAGCGGCATTAAAGATATAAACAGCCCACTTCATGTGTTATTATATATATACTTTACGAAAGTGTGTTGGAATCAGCAAAGCATATACATTTTACGAAATATATGCCAGTAGATACATACCCGTACGTAGATCAAGGAGGCAAGAGAGCGCTCTTTGTGTCAAATTTAGGGAAACATTTATGACAAACAGTGGCCATCCATTAGCTCCTATTAGTAACATTTTCGTACTTACTAGGTAAACATATCCTTAAATAAAAGCAAGCAATTCTTATATATTTTACCACGGCTATTTCGGAAACGACTGCAAGATTTTGATGAAACTTTGTATTCAGATACGGTTTTTATTTTTAAATTTATCTATACAGGTGTCATTTCAGTAAAAACACAAATTTCCACATAAAATAAATTAATTTTGGTTTCGAGCGAAGTTCGGTCCACAGCTAGAACGTACTTAAATGTATTTCTAAATTTTATTTCAAAATTATTTCATCAACTAATGTGAAAATATATTACATCGCGGTGTAGAGTTAAATGTTTCAATTTGTATATTGGCATTTAGGAAAAATAAGTCTTCTATAGCGTCTTACAGACAATCTTATGTTTTATACTTATTTATAAACATTAAGCTTATATAGTAAGTACAACATATCGCTTATTTCACCAAACATTGAACAAGTAATTCCTAAACTCTGCGTCTAATATCGGTAGCGTCTTCCGATATTGATGTCTTCCGCCGCGAGCCACGCACAATCGAATAACATACAAGTTGCTCTACTTAAGTTATGTTTAGCAAACTACTTCAATCGCTCATTATTCGTAATTTATAAAAATTTGTGATTATGGTTATAGATAACTTATTTAATTTAGACCATTGATCAATTATTAATTTTTATTAGTATTTGTTATTTAAAACCTGTTTAGCTCCTTGTATAATAACAGCAATTACTATTGCTACCTCCGTCTTGCCTTTTTTGTCTATCTATAGCAATATTATAAAGTGAAAAAATAGACTGATTTTTTGTCCTGGGTAAACTCAAAAACTATTGGAACAAATCTTAAAAAAAAACTTTAACTAATAGACAGCTCTTCCATCAGCAAGTGACTTAGGATATTATTTTATTTCATTTGTATGTCTATCTATGCAAGCAAATCCGGGCTACTTACTAATTATTTATAAGGCAATAGATCCCCTAACAAAATTTTAGTTGTCAACCAATATTCCACTGTTTTAAATACGTTTATCGATAGACTGATTGTGATTTGTAGCACAAATATATAATCCTTTTCTTCTATAATTGTCATATATCTTATTAAGTTTGATGTTACTTGATATTTAAATGATCGAAAATTAGTGAGCAGCCATAATTTAGTTAGAGAATACGGGGGCTGGTATAAACGAAGATAGCGATCCGTCCATCCCAGTTAAGTTAATAAGCGAATAATAGCTTTTAAGGGGTTTACAGAAAATCATAGATAACTGATAGCTTTTAAGGGGCGTATAGAAAATATGTATATAATATAATAGAGCATCTTGTACATTGAACTTTAGCGAGAGGTAAGATTTACGCGGTTTGCCTGCGGAATACAAGCTAGCGATTACGTAGAATTTAATCTGAGGACGTTAGGGCTTTTTATTGCTCAATAGATTTATAGACGACGTTTGTTACGTTTTTTGTGCAAAGAAATCTCTATTAATCATATAGCCAGTCGAAAACTTTTCACCGCGATTAACGATAGTAGTGATAGTTACGCTAAAAACTAACAAACGTAAATAATAACTGTATTCATAACAAAAAGACAACAAACATCAAATTAGCAAATAAACATACATCACTAACTTTAATTTTATAATATTAACAAGCATGTTATATCAGAGAATTATAACCATAATAGTAATATACGAACACTTCAAACACCCATTAACAGTCAAAGAAAAGTCACGTACGGTCAACATGACAATCTTTATTTGTTGATTTTCAATTTGGACTCTTAAGCACGATCTTCTCTCAACTCGAACGCGTTGCTTCCTTTAATGTATTTTTAAACATTTTTCGAATGTTTAAGCTTCGGCCAGAACACGCCGCCGTTGAGATATTTTAAATAAAATTAATGAGACTTCCTTAAAAGCCTTTAAATCGTTTAACAAAGGCGTTGCAACTAAATGTTTCAATAAAATTATAGTAGTTTAAAAATCGTGGAATAAAATTAGGATATAATAACAATTATCAATCACTATAACAGTTTATTTAAAAAAAACTCAATACAACTTATAATTAAATTTCTTAAATTTCGAAGTACGTAAACAAATTAATTGACATTAACTCCTGAAGATGAATGGGTTATTGCTGTTATAACTCGTGCTTCGTTTTCGCGCACGGAATATATTTTTAACAGACATCTATAATATCATATAAAACTATTATAGTTATTATGATTTGCTAAAAGGAACCTCTATCGATACGTCACAATGACAGTTTCCCGCCGAAAGTTGACAGATGCGTGGATTTGGGCGCGCATTTATCGGATTGTGCAAACACAACCAAATGTCGCGTCGCGGCCAATCCTGTTAAGCTAATTGATAATTATCATTTTTATAGGCTTAGTTTTGCGGCGGCGTGTTTGTTGTATACGATAAATTAGATTCGTAATTTAATTTCCCTGATGCTTATCAACAAATGAAACGCGTGAACGTTGAGTGTTCAACTATTAATTGAGATGTGCATATTATCTGACTCGTAGACTATTTACTAGGCCAAGGCACTTAAATGTTTAAAAGAAGTGGTAATTATATTAAAAAAAAACAACTTACAAACACAATTCATATTCGACGGACAAGGATATAACGCATGTCAAGCTAATCAGTAATCTTTTTGTTACCTATACATTCTTACATAACCAATGAAATAGATTTTTTTTTGTTAAGACAAAGCTTGAATTCTATTTATTATTAAATTATTCAATTTAATTTGAAATAAGAAATCGTTTATTTAGGAGACACAACCGTTGGTGAAGAAAAATCAACTAAAGACGCCTCGAAAGTTTAGGTGAAAATATAATCTGTTGAAAATATGAAAGCAGTTGAATTTGGAATGTTGAAGAACAAGATATTTAACGTTTGCTTGTATCCTTGAGTATACCAATAAATCATACGCTTAGAAGATAATTCAACAATTCAACAGTGATTTTCTTTTCTAGGAGCACCCCACGCACTCCTGGGTAAGACCCGGCGACCTCGCACTGCATTCACATCGCAACAACTCTTAGAACTAGAAAAGCAATTCCGTATGAACAAATACCTTTCAAGACCCAAGAGGTTCGAGGTGGCGACTAGTCTTATGCTGACAGAAACTCAGGTAAGACATAATACGTTTTAATAGATATCCATTGTACCCAAATACAATAATTTTACAGAGAAATTATAAGTCAAGAACGTGTTTAAAAAACCTTTAAAGATTTGAGCACGCGCTTTATTTACTATTACGAGGACGAACTGTTCGTGTCTAACAAAGATTGGCAGCTTATCTACCAAGATACAGAAGCGTTGTCAGTATCCGTATAGCATTTGCTTTTGTATATAAAAGAGGAGGGAACTGACACGGGAAAGAGAGGAGGTGCAACTAGAAAAAATATGACCCTTTTATCCATCCGTAGACTATTATTTTAACACTTGTACTATCAATAGTAAGTAGTAAGTGTAAATAAATTCGTGGCACAATTAAATAATTTTTATGTAACGTATGTATAACAAAATATCTACTCAAACGGTATCAATTTTAAGCTTAATTTAAACAAAAGAAATACAGTCTAAGAATGTTTTTGCAGTGACAAGTTAAACAACCTTTATTTGACACTAGTAAAATGTCAGTCTGAGCGATGCTTTTGCCCGGATTTGAGCTTACAAACGTCCCAACAAGATTATGGGGGAGGTAAACGTTACCCATAAAGTTTATTGCGTGGGGCGTTTCGTATGGGTTTAAAGATTAATCTCTTCGCACCCACACGTCGAGTTTTTGCATTTTTATTTATTACGCTGATGTGTTGTAATCTTCAAAGTGGTTTGGTGTAGCGCAAAAAGTAAATCGTAAAAGAACCCAGAAATATGTAAATGCACCTCTATATCTGTTGTTTAAGATATTCAAAAAATATATAAAAGCACTCATACCCTTGCTCATACATTGGCTGAACAAGAGAGATAGACAGAGATTAGGTTACGAATGTTCGCTTTTTCTACATTTACATGTATTCGCATACAAATTGTAATATATGTACATCATAATAGAGTTCGAAATAGAAAAGAAGGGCTGGATTGGATTATTTAATGGATTGTAAAACTAAGGAGTGCTCCTGTTTGATATTTTAGATCTGACTGATTTTATTAAAGTACCCAATGATGCAAAAGTGTTTGAAGGATATTAAGTATTATTGCTAATATATGATTTTTTTCCTTAGGTAAAAATATGGTTCCAAAATCGAAGAATGAAGTGGAAAAGATCGAAGAAAGCGCAACAAGATACGAAAACAAAGGACTCGCACGTTACCCATCAAGCTGAAGAGAAAAACAAACAAAAAGACCTACCGCTACCGCAACCCGATCCTGAAAAACTGCCTCAGCAGCAAATGGCATCAGATTTGACAGCTGTCAAGCCATCTCAGATGGCTCTCGATAGGGACAGAATTATTGCGCTCGAAAGAGAAAGAGCAATGGCTGCGGCAAATTTCAATTCTAATTTAGAAAACAACAGACGCGGATTGGTTGTTTTAAACCAAGATAGCGCTAGACCAGGCATTGACATGTTTAGACCATATGTGGTATGAAAGTAAAAAACTTTTTATTTGTTATTTATTATTTCTAACTCCAGTATAATAAGGACAACCTGTACTTTACAAATGATGTTTATACGATAATTATGCATTAAAATTATTTAAAATATTATGTAATTTTAAATGAAATAATTACTGGCTCCTAGGGTACCGTTAATACAATATTTGTACTGTACAAAACGCAAGCACATAGTTTATAAATTACAACTAGACCTAAGCAAAATTATCTGTTGTAAAATATAGTATAGAACATCTTTGTACGTGTAGCTTAAAACAACAAGATTCCTTATTAATGTATTACATTTAACATATTATTTATATAAGTATAAGTACAAGCAAAGATGCTTCATCTAGTCAACTTGTATAAGTTTTTTGTTTATTTATAATTGAGAATATAACATAATAAAGAATATGATTGTATATAATACAATAATGTACATAATAAAACTTTCAAAAGTACAACAGTCTAAATGACTTCATTCGTCTGGATTCCAAAATTTTTATTTTTATGACAATATTTTATTGGGATCTAGAATAAGGCAAGGCAGTGAAATTATGTAATTGATTTTTTAATTTCGTTTTTTGAAAGAAATGAGAAATTTATCAGTAAATTAGTTCCTAAACTAATAAAAGGCATCTTTAATACCAGTATTATTTTATAGAATAAATTGTATTTGTAATTCCCACATAGGAAACACTTTTTTTTGTAGCTTTAATGTAAAAAGTATAGATACCTATGTGTATTTAAGCGTAAAAATAAGTATTAGGTACAAAAGTTATTTAAGTATAGGTAGGTATTTATTTTAAAGGCAAGTTACAATATTTAACTAAACGCAGACCTAGATTATGTTTGGGCGAGGACAGTTAAAAAAGTTTTAAATTTTTTGTTTAATTTTTTAACAAAAATATTTGGTCGTAATAACATGGCGACATTATTTGCTCTAAGTTTATTTGTCCCTTGTTTTGGATAACTTTACTGTCATTGGATTTACTGCACTATTATATATACAAAAATGTTGTTCACAATAATTCACTGTACGAATATTTAACTTAATTAAACTAACGGACTAAGTATACTATATGGTATAGCATAGATATCTAAGTTGTACGTGAAGTATTTGTATAATATATAATAACTTAACTTCACTTAATTGTAGTGTAAACTATTCATGTGCGAATCGATTAAAATTATAGTTGCTATGTTGGAAAATATGTTTTATTTTACTTCATGTTCCTATTAACCATCCAACCGGTTATTTATCTGTTGAATGCGTTAGCTCATACGTTCACAGCCTTTGATAGAACAGTTGTGCACTTTCCTTCCGAATGCAGCATTAGCCGAGGGTGTGTAGCAAATTATATATATATATATATATATATAT
>DWLR01003107.1:0-14105 GCA_018246295.1 Papilio alexanor hazarajatica | reverse complement strand
CACACACACACACACACACACACACACACATATATATATATATATATGTGTGTGTGTGTGTGTGTGTGTGTGTGTGTATATGTATATGTATATGTGTACTTTTGTAATGTATTTTTTAAATGTAAATGCGAGCTTGTAAAATGTAAATAAAAACAAATGTAAGTCATATTAATTAATGTGCACGAGTAAAATGTAGCAATAATTCATTACGTATTCGAGATACATTCACACAACAAATTCCGTCTCAGCACAATTAAAGTATTTTTGCAGCGTGCGTTGTGGAGAATGCACTCTTTCCTCAGACAGTGATTTCTTTTCCCATAACACAAAGAATGCATCTTGATTACTATAATTATAAACAAACATGATTTACGACGTCGGCAAGCTAAACACTTATGTTGTAAGACATTTAGAGTGAATCGAGGACGTTTGTATGAGATTAGGTTAGATATAAGCCGAGACAGTTATTAGCTTAGACGTCTAACTTCCGATATAATTGTTGAGACTTAACAAGCTTGTGCCGTTTATCAGATTTGTAATTAAAAAAATAAATTCTTCGATAAGATTTGTACTCAGTTACTAACAACAGAATTCAAGTCCTTTTATATTTGGGAACTTTTTAACCGGCTTCAAAGAAGGTATTCTCAATTCACTTGTTTTTTTTATGTTTCTTACCTCAGAACTTCGACACTTGTAAACCAATTTCAAAATTATTATTTTTTTGTTTGAAAGAAGACATTTTAAGTGGGTCCTAATTAATTGTTAAGGGTATTGAACCTTCTGTTCCAAAGATATAGCGAAAACTGACATTTTGATAGATATAAGACAAGCCCTGTTTAGGTTTAATGGATTTGTAATTAGTCGTACCCTAGCCATAAACGATCATATACGATGATGGTTTTTATTATTTATAAATAAAATTATATAACATTGAACTCGGTTTTTTTTAATTTAAAATATTACAATCGCAACGAAAAAGCGAATGACGATTCGGATCTCTCTCTACTACTACAACTATTCAGTCATTATGAACTAACAGATCCCTAATGTTCGCCACAAATATCGGTTCGGTACTCTCTACCCTAATGGATAAGGCTAGATAGTTCCTACAAAACTACTAGAGCGGTTAGGGAATAAGAACGAAAAAAATAATAATCGGTTATTACAATAAAAAAAATATGAATTCAAATAGGGAAAATAAAAAATAAAATAAAAATGTTGATGCCAAATTCTATGGCAAAATTAAGCTTAAAGTAACATTTCAAGTTCTCACTTTTTTAATACTATCAAAAGTAAAATGTAGTTCCTATTACTTTTCTATACATGAAATAATTTTATAAGATACAAACATAGGGAGCCCTCTACAGAAGGAAAGATAGATAAAGTTACCACTTTCTATGCTTATGATTTCATAATACAATTGAAACTGAAACTGGGAAGCCAGACCGCATCTATTGGGGACAGTCGCACTACAATATATCAGTAAAAGGGCGTCTGTTTGTGCGAAAGTCTCTTCCGTATGACGTAATATGTCTCTAACCGCTCCCTTAACCCACAAATGTAAGCAGAACACTGGTACCGTTTTAATGTTTGTTTGTTAATTTGTCTACAAAATCCACCCACTTCTACGGAGTAGTCAGCACGTAGCTGAGTAAAACATTTTGTGTTTAGCATTATAATAAGGCTTAGCTACTGAGTATCTGTTTGCTTTTTGAATGTTTTTTTTCCGACATACAACCCGACGTATACACTGTTCCAAATCAAGACCTAAACTTTGTAAGAACACAAACATCACTTACTACAGAAGGCAACCATTACACCATTTTATATTTTCATCGGTAATATTGTATTTTTGAGGAAATTGTCAGATAAAGTGGAGGGAAATAGTATATGTGGCGCAGCGATAAGATACTTGCCTTTCACATCGCAGGTTGTGGGTTCGATTACCACACAGGACAAACATTTTCCTAGTACGGTGGAACATATTGCGATCGCCATCCCCAGTGTGTTCTATATGAATGCATAGGCTGAGGTGAATGGTCTCCGCAAATGTTTTGAAATTCTCGAAATTTATCGTGAACGGTGGGTTGTTACCTTTGTTTATAAAGTTTAGGTCATGATTTGGAACAGTTGGAGATCTGTAGCCTATACGGCTTGCTCGATTTTGAATACTGAAGTTTCATTCGGTTTTTATTATTTCCCGGAGTGTCATAGAATAACAGTCAGTCAAGTTTATATATTTTTAACTTAACGTCGATATATTTTACAACAAGTAAATCGTAATTTTAAATTCTTTTTGAATGGATTAAATTAATATATTATCATTCTTATTTGTGAAATAAACAACTACCAGTGGTAGTTAGTTCATCAAATTTATTTCTATTAATTATCTTCATAAAAGTTATTATCGCGATATACCATTCCTCAAATTTTATGTCCCAAATCAAACACCATTTAAGGCCACATATTTACTGCTGTTTATCAAAAACTGCCAAATTATAACCTACTAATGTTAATTGTCTTTAATCACCGTTAATTCAATATTCCATTAACTCAGCAGCTTCTTTAAATAAATAAGTAAAAAGTAGATTGACTATGATCCTAAATTATGTTCAGTTTCATAATATATTTCATATACAAAACTTAAAACATTGGACAATATGTACTGTTGTCTTATATTTACGCCAACACTGCATGTTGTAAATAAATTAATTTTACGGATTATATGGCGTTGTAGTTAAACAAGTTTAATAAACGAGATATAATCTGAAAAAGTAGTTTAATTTCAACATTTGGCAATATGTAACATCACCTTCTAGATTCTTTGCCAATACGTTGCTTGAGACAATTATTTTGCAACTATGTACATTTAGGATTAATGACCGCGCAATATGTTTTGCATTTCTTAAAGTTCATTTTGTTACCATATGAATTTACACAATTACTCTCAAACTTGAATTAGGACGACGGTTGTTTTTATTATATAATTTAGTGTTTTAGATTTTTATCATTTGACTTTCAATTAATTTTATGTGTAAATCTGGAAAATGCTATCAAAAGATAATTTCATCAGAAAGTATAATTTTTACTTCTGTATTCTTGTAGTCAGAGTATAAATTAATATAAGGAACAATGTAAAAAAAGCTATTTTCTGTAAGTAATAAATTTTTGGACTCGAAATCTCAGCGTATCCTTTCCCATCAATTCTCGACTTTAATATTATTGCTTTACTAAAATTTACTAAGATTCGACGTAGTTAACTTCTTTCTTAAAAGACAAAAAATCAATTAATTACATAATCAAAATATTTTTTATAAACTTTTATGCAACACCTAATTAGACATTTTACAATTGCAGAACGTAATCCTTAGTAAATTAAGTCAAGAAATTTACAAGTGTAAAATATACATCAATATGAGAATTTCGACATTTTAAAATACTGATTAATATATGTAATATTGCGTACGAACATATACATATATGTTTATTTTGAAAAAAAAATGTAATAACATAAAAAATTGCTCTGGTTTTTCCCTTGATCCGAATAATATTTACGCAATATATCGGCGAATGGACACACGGTATAAGCAAGTTGTCCGGGTCACTGACATACTGCACTTTCACTTGAGAGGGCTCACAACCTCCAGTGTATCGATAGGTTGCGATCAATTGATGTTACAACATTTGATAAAGATTAATAAAATAAATTGCAATTGTAAATATAGTAACATACGAAAGTCACATACGAAAAAATCGACGATGAACGATTAGTTGGTGAACCAAAAAGAAAAATAGAAAAAGGATGAAAGAAAAATTTACAAATCTATAGATATGTTATAATACACAACATTTGTATATTATAGTAACGGTCAAGACAATATGACAATAATTCATCATATTATGTACACTTCATCATATTATGTCACACGTACATATATAGAAATGTATTATTGAGTAACAGCTTAAAACAGTTATTAAACTTTCAATTCATTAAGTGATAATCGTTCTAGGAATAATTAATCTGTTCAAATACATATCTGAAATATACGAAGCCTACAAAATATACTATTAATTATAGTAGAAGTATTTTATGTACAATAATTTGTACATAAAATATTTGTAAATTAAAATTTGTTAATCCAAATTCAATGTAACACGTTACATCATATAAGTATTGTTACAGTCGTAACGGAAATAGCTTCACCGATACTTAAAAATTGTACAGTCGGTTCCTTGTTAAATACGACGACGATTCATTTCGTCACAACAAATATATATCTCCGGTCGAGAGGGAAAGTGAATGTTTATGTAAAAGCAACCAACTAAATATGATATTGACAAAATGTTGAACTAGGACATACTTTGGCAATCGAAAGAAGTCTGAAAGATACATAAAAGATTGATTGATAACGAAAAATATTTACAAAGATTATTCATTAAAAAGACAAAATGAATTATTAATTTCGAAGTGATAAATATTTGGATAGTGAAGTTTGAAGATAAAGCTTATTTGACAGCTTTAAAGTATTTCAAGAAGTCATAAAATGTATCGCGGTCTATCTTACCAAATGGAATCTATCAAATCATAATATCTATACAACAACTCCAGAAGTGGCAACGGCATCGGCTCTGGTACGTCATAAGTTTCGTCTACAACTGACGACATGACGATAAGTTCTGAAAATAAATTTATTGAAACACCATCAACAAAATGACGATACAAAAATTATGAAGTAACTTGTGACATCTGTATAATGGACTACAATTAGTTGCAGCTACAAATTTGAAAACAGGCAAACATACAAATGAAATAAATAGTGACGCAAATCGCAACACTAATGACCAAAATTTGAGGTAAAAATAAATTATTGATGAACAATATTGTGTAATAATAAATACGTAACTAATAATAACAGCTTAATTATTATCCTTATTATTATTTAAATGAATACTTCTATACGCATAAATTATTATTATTGTGATAGGTGGCGTTAGTAGTCTTATAAATTATAGAGCCCTGTAATTGCTAGCGGAAGAAGGGTGCCTTAGGGGCTCAAGCCCCACAATTATCAAAATTATCCCGTTACAAATTTTAAATTAATATACTAAAACCCAGCACTATCTTAATCTGATTTAAGCTATTTAAAATGTATAGTTTTTAGTTTTCACGTTGCATAAACCGGCGCCCCTAAGTGTCTCATGCCATTTTAAAAATGTCCAAAAATTGGTTGACAATAATTAAAGATCATTTTAGTTGAAATGGCTTTAAAATTTCATGGTAACCGTGAGTTTATGATTTTTTGTGTGTGTTGTGTTTTTGTGAAACGAGCAAGCGGTCACCTACGAGTAAGTGACCATAGACGTCTGCAAGAAGCGTTTGCATGCGTTGCCCACCTTTAACTGACAGAGGGGGGAATAGACAGAAATAATGATATTTCCTTCTTCTATCCATCCCCTTCCTCGTCAAATCCTCTTTCCCTTCCCACCCTTTTATTAGAAAAGGGTTGGAAGGGAAGAGGACTAAAATTAGGTGTACGGTACCTTACTCCTCAGACGAAATGCAGAATACTTCTACTTCACGCTTGTCTTCTGTGAGGTCGTGGTATATCACCGGTCGAGCGGGCTATTCGTGCAACAGATGTTATTGTTGCTCTACCACTATGAAAATTCATAGTGATAATGGTAGTTTAAACTGATAATAGATAGTGATTTCCAAGCTAACAAAACTTATCCACCATCAGGTGCATTCTTGTTACGAACCATTTACAGTGAAAACTTAGGTTATAATAGACTTAGGCTTTTAAAACTTTATGGTTATTTATTGAATCCGACTTCAATGTTACAAGACCACATTTATAGCGAATGCTATAAAACGTCTTATTACGGACACGCTCGTTAAAATCCCGACATTGCAATACTACATTCAATGAATGTATTTTATGAGTTATTTCACTATTTCTTTGAATATATTAATAAAATTTCTATAATATTTTTTATTTTATTTTAATATTAATAACAGAATTCAGCTATCTCCTTCGGCAGTATTTATCCCAATTTCTGCGATTATTCTTTTATGGCTTTAAGGGATTTATTTCTATTAAAATTTCATTCGAATAATTATGTACAATATACCGTATTCTTATTACGTTAGAGATTTGATCACATATTATGTCATTTTCTTGTTTTCTTGTACTACCTAAATGCTTAATAATGTTGAAGAATTAACATACATTATAACCAAGAAACTAATTCTTTTGATGGTCTCAAGACGCTTTTTTTATTCTAAAAAAAACAAATTACGTAGTAATTTTAATAACATAAAAAAACGCAATTTGATGTTCTTTTTTTTCTTAAGACCTTTTACCAAGACTGATTTATTTTAAACATATCTTATTTCATCATTAAAAACATAATAGCATGAACTAGTAATTAGTAGGACTAGTCATTTTAGCTGATTATTATCAAAATTTTAATAATAATCTCTCATCTCTCTTGTGTTTCATAATCTTCATAAATAATGCGGAAGTATTTTTATGTGTTACAGCATTTTATTCTGCTTATATTTAGTTCCGGTGATGAGGTCGAAGTAAGTTATGCAATACAAAAGTATTATGTTAGCCTTAAAGTCATTGACTATATTTTAGCCTAATAATATGATAATGTATTTAATTATAAAGATGCTTAAAGATAGTTTCAAATTTGTTAGATAATAAATTTTATTTTTACTACATTTCAGTCGATAGATGATTCTTATATAATTATTGGTCTTTTTTAACTTAATTCAAATAAGGAGTCTCTCAATTCGTTAGTATATTTATGTCTATCGCCATGTTATTTCATGTTGTTTTTGTTGGAAAAGGATCATTCGTAAATGAATCCCATTTAATTCTAAATTTCATCGAACCATAGATTCCTAAGATATACCGAAAATTGACATATTGGTAGATTTAATACGAGCCTTGTTTGGACTTAATGGATATGTATTGGGACCTACTGCGGTTAAAAATAACTTAATGACTTATAAATAAAATTATATAAATCTGAATCCGGTTTTGTTTTTGTTAAGAAACGTTAAAAGATTATATTCTTAATTTGTTCCATGTTCTTTAGAGTTTTAGAATGCCATACGTCGATTATATTAGACTTCTTTATATTAGAAACAGAAAGGCATTTGATTAATGTATAAAATGTTGTAACACATTCAACGGTTTCTATCATTCTCTTAACCGTTACTGTGTTCGACGTGATTTTATAAACAAAATATTCAATTTTAATTCACACATATGTAAATTAGAGAAAGTGAGTCTCTGATTTACGTGAAAATTCTTCCACGAATCTTCATTCAAGAGGCACATTTGGGTTCTTTGTTTTAACGAAATAATCTTGGTAGCTGTATTAATGGGTACTAATTTCCTATACCTGTTAATTATTACAAAAAAAAACGATAAAGACTCAAAGCTTACGCGGTACAGCTTCATCTCATTTTTTGGTATAGATTTTTTATTTTCCACACCTCTGTCTGCAAATTATCATTTGCTTAGAAGGTATGTCCTCGCCTTTATGCCTTAATAAATAGAATAGAAATTTGTGAAAAATATGATAGCTTATTTTCTTATAATATATTGGCTAAGTAGTCCATCATTATTTATATAAAAATGAGTATTTATCTTCCATTTGATGTTTGTGGAACTGGCTTAATATTCGTGTAATAAATAAATTTAGGTTAAATATTTTAACATTTTCAACATGTACATGTGTTTACGTTTTAAATGTACCAGTACTATACGTTTTCATAACACATAAACACGATTACAACATGGTTACACAATTATTGTGATACGAAAACAAAAAATTAACAGCTGTAAAACTTACGAAACGGCAAAGGGTGATCGTGCTTTAAAGCAAATCGTAATTACTTTATTCTCAAGCGGCAAGACGAAAAAAAACACATTTTACTTTTACGTATTTCTTTTAAATTACAATAAAATTGAATTCTATTGTTTTTTTAAATTGACTATGTTAATTCCCTAATACGTATTATTAACCTTATTTTACTCGGAAAAAGAGAAAGATTACGCATATGCAAATTACATACTTAGAAATAATGTTACTCTACATCTGGAAGACTAAAAATAATATTTTTTTTTTCTAGTTTTCAAGATGCTTCAATAAAATGCGAAAGTGAAAAATATTCAGTGTTCGAAATTTTATTTTAATTAATTGCAAGCCTAGAATATGTTATCAAATTTTATAATCATAAGCAGATGACTCCCCGAAATAATATTTTTTATTACAAAATAAATTAAAATTCATTCGTTATTATTTTCAACCCTTAACTTTTATTAGTTTTGTTTATAATTTATCTTATATATAGAGAAGTAATCAGTTTCATCATTACTATTAAATGCTATAATATTACATAAGGTCGTTAATGGAATTTAAATGACGATCCTACTGATTGACTGAAATTGATAGCTTAATGTTGACGCTGTTACAAATTTTCTTATACGTGTTTTAACTTTATTAAGGTTTCGTTACGAGTTTGATTGAGAAGAAAATTGAAATCTTAATAGAACGTAACATCTTTTACTAAATCAGTTTTTATATCGAATACTAACAGTGGCTGCTGTGTCAACGACTGAAGTCTGAATCTCAGTGTCCTTTCTCACACTTCTTTCTCTTACTTCACTCCTTTCCTAGATAAAGCAACTACAATTTTTCTGTTAGTTGCGGTTGTTCATATCCAACTGTAGTGACTTAAAATAAAGTGAACATTTTTTTCGATTGTCTTTTCCTTTTTGTCTTCTCTATCTCTTCTTTACCTACTTTTTCATTACTCTTGCTTTTGTCGTATTCTATAATTTGAATGTTTATTTACCATCGATATAATAGAGGTACTTGTGTTTATGTGGAGCGGTGTTCGCTTAAAATCGTGGGATCTGTTTTTTTACTCCTACGGATCTAAGCTTACCGTCGATGTGCGAGGGGTACTTGTGCGCGGCGAAGCCTGTAGGCGCTGCGAGAGCGGCGGAGGCGGTGTGCGGGTAATGAGCGGGCGCGGTAGGCGCCGCGTACGCGCTGGGCGGCGGACCGTATTCCACATGGGCGGTGGGCGGCGGACCGTACACTACCGCCGCTGAAATTATATGGTCTTGTAAACAAAACAGTAAGTCATTGTGATTACTTAGAAACAGTAGTGTAGTTAGTAGCTGTGGAAAGAATTAGCCAGGTCGATGAGGTATTATGATCTCACAGAGTACAGACATGAATCCTATCTCTTCGTTTCTTCTCTTCTCTTATTTATCTTCCCTTCTACATCTTTCCTACCTAAAGGTTGGCAAATCACCTGCATGGAAATTTTCTTTGCAGCTTTTAATAATTGTACAACTGTGTCATCGACGGACGGTGTTAATCATGACGCTAAGCAAGTTGGGATAGTAAACTGGAGAGATGTTGTCGTGCATAGACCGACGTGGAAGAAGTTGCTCGACCAAGCCAAGGCCCACAAAGGGCTAGCAGAAGAAGAATAAATGTGTCAACTATATGCCTATAGTACATACATTATAATTAGAAAAATCCTTGGCAAAATAATTCAGCATATCATTTACAAGTACGTCACAGATCAGTAAATGCAGCACTCGGCGGCAAGTTTACTTATTCTACCAAAAGAACGAACAAACTATGGAACAAAAAATGTTATATTCGAAGGAGCGCAACTCTACAACTAGCTACCCAAAAAAAAATACATAAAAAAATGTTAGATCATTTAATGAATACAAATCAAAATTATTTAAGTATATATTAGAAAATTATAAAATGATAAACAAATAAGAAGAAAAAAATGCATTAAATGGCAATCAAAATGTCCATGGCGACTATTTTAGTTATGTTTATGGCGCAATGAAATTCTCACGTGATATTGTCTTTATGAGAATAAAATTCTTTAAACCTAAGCCTAACAATTTGCTGTAATGTATAAACACTGATATTTATGGCTTTTAAAACCAACAAATAGGCACTAAGCTAAAAAAAAAAAATTCTTTTATTATTAACAATAAAATCATCGCTGTAGAAGTGTTGTGAAAGACGAGGTGTAAATATCCTTAAATCTCCACAACTTGATTCACAAACACGTTTTATTTGAGTGGTTGTAACATAACGTAACAAGGTTTAACTCCAACTGGGAATAACAAGCCGTGAACTTATTAACTTTGTAGCTTATGTAATAAGTTTTATGAGAGAGGTGTTAAGTTAACAATGCCACTTTTACTTAACTTTGTATATGTTACGTAAGACAAGTAAATTTTGTCACCAATGTTTACGGTGTTACTCATACTAAGTTATTATTTTCACATTACAAAGAGAAATTAATGTAATTTACGATGAAAAATTGATTGGAAGTTACATTGAGATCCAATGGGCAATCTTATATTAACCGAACTGATTAATTAGTATGTGATATTAAAGACTAAAAGATAAAACTGAATTCTCAATTCCCTTAATTCTGTAATTATTCCAGATAGGTTAAAATCGTAAAAGCGTTATAGTTATATGATAATTTTAATTAAGATAAAATTAAACCCAACTTTACATAACAGAAAATTACGTAGTCCTAAATACCAAAGTGTTACAAATAATTATTTGTCAGTTTATCATAAATATGAGCACAGAAATTACTGGCTTATTCTCACCTGCTGGCTTCTTGTGGCTTAAAGCGGCTGAGCTCACGATCTTCTTTCCTATATTGCTGACGACGTCACCTTTTGATGAGATCACTCTGCCCAGGCTAGCAGCAAGTGCACCGCCGCCCTTGATCAGCTGACCCTTGAGGATCGTCACACCTCCAGTAATAGCCTTCACCGCTTGGAACAACGTGTAGAGGATGGACTTCTTCAAGCCCCAGTAGTCAACCTTTTCATCGTGCTGTAGAATTTCATAAGATTAGTAAGGGAAAAAATAGTAATTGTTTTTACCGCGGACACAATTTAAGTTTGAGATTTACGAGAAGGCGTTTCTAAGAGAAACATTTACATAGAGACATGTTTTGATCTCAGTTTTTTCAGAGCGAGAGAAAGAGATAAAACATGTTTTAATGTGAATGTTCATAATAGGCAGTGCTAACTCACGATTTGTGCCAATTATTGTATCAGGACTAATATGTTTAAGGACTTGATCTTAATTTGTTTTAGATGTAAACATCTTAAACAAATTAACTGAGCTAAAGCTTAAGCATGTTTCTTTGCTATTTTTAGATCGTGAAATTTAACTGTTTGTTATAATTACACAATAAGTATTTAGGTAACTTTATCCATCAACTATTAAAAAAAGAACGTTTTAATCATTCCGAAGGCGAAGAAACTGTCACTTGAATAGCTAAGCTAAGCTAGCTAAGCTAATGACAAAAACCTTCCACACTTGTTGTCATAAATGTTTTTAAAGATCAATGCTTAACTATAACTGCAAGTAAGATTATTAAAGCTGGTCTACTAATATCAAAAATACTTACCGGTTCGTAGGAGTAGCCATGTTCTTCTCCGTGTCCAGATTTACTTGAAGCTGAGGCTACGAAGGAGGCGGCTCCCGCTGACGCCTGACCGAGTAGACCGAGCTTGCTTTGAATACCCGAGGCTGCTTTCGAAGCGACTGCACTTACCGCCTGAGCTGATGATCGTTTTGTCCTATGCATAAAAACAAGTGTTTGGTTTAGTTGTTTTCGTATTGAAGTTATGTGAAATAAATATGATAAAGCTGAAGAGATTATTTAAATGCGCTTACCTCAGGAACTACCAAGCGGATTTTAAAAAATAGTTTTGCATTTGATAGTTCAAATGTTAAGGAAGTTTATAGGTTATTTAACATCGCGCTAAGACCCTTAGAAGCTAAGCAAAATCAACGACGTGAATAAAACTACGGGACACAGCTAGTGAGAAATATGTGGTTTATGTCTTTTACGCGGATGACGGAAATTAATAGGTTTAAAATATTAAGCGACACACACAGCTACTAAGAAGAATCTGCACCGATTTATAGAGATGTCTATATGATGTTGATTTTATGTACAAAAGGAAGATGAAGACACAAAGGTAAAACAAATAAGTATGAAAAGGGACGAAGAGGGAATCATATATTTTACGAGACAGACGATGGAAAACGCATAGGTATTAAATACTCAATAAAAACTTATCATAGATAGTGATTTGTTTTATTTGGTATGGCCCTCTTAGAAGACCTTCACTTAGTGTTTGCAAAATATTCTAATCCTAAATGTCAAATATAAAAAATAGTATACGCTGTTTCGAAAGCAAAACCTGCCTTATGTTTCAAATTTTTAATTGATTGATGTCTCAATGAATGTTATTGCTTTATACATAAAATACATTACAAAATGATTTATAACAATTAGTAGCGAAACAAGCAGACGAGATTCTTTTCAGCTATAATTAGGTTCAGCTAATATTGATTCGTTATTCGTAACGAATAAATATGGCATTGCCACCTACCGGATCTTGTGACCCAAAAAATCAAACCAACGGCTTAAGAGAAATAACTACACGCAGGTACTATGAGAAACGTCTAAGGAACTCCAAAATTGAACTATGGTAAAATGAAAAGAAAAGAGAGTTCTCTTATATATTATACAAACTGCCGTAATGCATATGTAAGTATGCAGTAAGCGTTAATTAATATTTTACATCGAACTTTAGAAAGAGATTTCGCCTTCATAGGGCGTTATCTCGATCACAAACACCATGTGACAGTTCGTGCTTTGATCGACGGAGATAACCCACTACGAAGCCGAAATCTCTTTCCAAATCTCAATATGCATTATTTATGGATTATCAATATACCTCATAATTTCCTCTGCAGCTAGACCCTCAGCTAGCACTTCCAGTTGCTGTGGCGTCATCCTGCTGATGGCGGCCATGTCGATGATGTCGAGCAGGAGCGGAGCGCGCGGCGCCGGAGCAGCCAGCGACGTCGCGAGACATAACATGCACACCCAGATCTGAGAACAGAGACTATATGTCATATAAACATTTTATGAATATTAATTTTTGAAAATTTATTTTGAGCGTATTTTATTTTGAGACTATAGAACTTAATTTTGAGTGTACGAAATTTCTAATGATGATCTTTAGAAGATGTAGATTATATCGCCTTTTTTTCGAATTATCATTAGTAAATCCACTGGATTCGAAGGTAGGAGCAACATATTCTAAGGCGGCCCATTTATGCTTTCGGCAGTCCTAACATGACTCTAAAAACATTTTCTATGTTTTTAGAACATTTCAATAATGCTATTTGAAAAAAAAATTTGAATGTTCTATTTTTTAGAAATTTATTCATAAACTACTCTTAAAAATTACTAGAACAATATCGCAATTAGGTATATTAAGACTGTTGCATTTTGTTTTTTACGATATAAGTTGACAGAAAAGTTGATCGCGACGCGACGGGTAATTCTATTATCTTGTTTCCATGGCTTTCATTTCTTACTATTGTGTCTATGGCTTAGGAATAAATCTATGAATACACCTCCACCTATGTCTGCGTGCATGAGACGTGGGTCGTCATATCAACGTATTACATGCCTCATATGTTTATATTTAGGTCCTATACTCTAGGAGCTGATAAGGAAATACAAGAGTGCGTAAGTAAACTCGATGCTATTCGACGGAACGCTTCGGTACGAGCCTTGGCAGTGAAAAGCGAAAGTTGTGACGGCGGGAGCGTCATCGCGGTCGCCGCACCGCCGTTTGTGGCTCTGGAACTAGCGTATTACAATAATATATTTTTGTAATAATAATTAAATAATAATAAATAATATAAAACATACTCATTTATTATTATTACTTTTAAATAGTTATTTTTATTGAAAAAAAAATAGATCATCAATCATTCCGAAACAGTCAAATCAAAAACAGAACAAAAAATAACATTTATCACGCCAATAAGATTAAGCCAGTGAAACTGTGGCTAAAAGCTATTTACTTCTAAACACTACTAATACTATTATCTAATGTACTAAACTTGTGAATTTTTAAATTTCTGTTGAATCATTTTCTGTAAGATGAAAATCAAATCAATGTTTCTTACATTACAAG
>DWLR01003106.1:0-14107 GCA_018246295.1 Papilio alexanor hazarajatica | reverse complement strand
AATATATTAGGTAACAAATGAAGTATGTTTTTTAAACCATTATTTAAAGAAATTATATAGTAATTTGTGATTTAAAAGTTACCTTTTTAAATCGCAAATTAACATTTGACTACAGAAATGTTGGTGCTGATTTTTAAAAGAAACGAAACCTTCCACATACAATGACTAATGGTGTTATAATTCCATTCAGCGATGTTACAAAAAATACTGATTCAGAAGTCACGTATCGACACTCGTTATTGAGTTCTGCTGAATAATTTATTGTAACCTTTCAAATGGTTTTATGAGTTATAGAAATATATGACGCATTACGAAGTAATTATGTATTAGGGTTAAATATGTAGGTAGCGGTATAACATTGGGCTACGACGTAGAACATGCTACGAATAGTGTATGTCAAGATGTTTCTCATGTTTTTAAAAATATTTTTGGATTTGTAATTACTTAGCGTGTTTTTATGCCTAATGATATTTAGATTTGGAAATGCCTCTGAAAATTTCGGCAGCTTCTATGGAACCGGACATCGCAGTATGATACATAAACGCTTGGGCGACACTCTCATAGGGAGTTGATTTTTGGCTTTTAATAAGATTAATTTGATAAGATTTTGTCAATCCAATCTAAGATGTTACAAAATAAATTGATCTGAAATCTGAACTTAAGACACAAGCTTATTCAGGCTCTCATTGACGACTATCCAAGAAGTACCCGTATAATATAGTATTCAAAGCCGGATGGCAGGCTCTTTATCGTTTTACGTATTTACTAATATTAGAGATATTTGAATATTACTTTTATATTTCATTTTTCTATCAGATTTACATCTTATTTAATTCTGAAGGCTCTACTATTGTGCAAAGCTTGTGTATATAAATACGAAATAAAAAATGTGAATTTATCGTTAAAAATATAACCTAACATAGTAGCGCGTTTTCATTTCAAAATTTTCCTGAAAAATTATTGGTCCTTCCTTTGATCTATCATTTTCTTTTACAATTTTAAAATCAGGTTACAATCGACTTCAAAGGCACTTTGAAGCGAGGAATCGCAAAAATTCTATCAACACCGCCATTTGGCACTCAACGTGAACAGTTTGCTATCGATCTTATTACGTTCCCTCTCTTATCGCTTTAGCAATAGGGTAGATATTTGTTTGATGCAGTCAATCGTATTTTAACGTCCCAGTTTTGAGTTCCGGGTCTCTGCGCCACTCTAGAGCTTTATAGAGTTTGAGATGACACAAAATTTTTAGGTCCCAACGCTTCTCATTAGTTATCGCTCAGAGACGTAGATAAAAGGGAGTTGGGGGGAGTCCTGTTAGAATAGGACGGGACGAAGCGATTGAGTGCGAGGCGGAACATTGTACTAAGACGGAGTATGTTCCTGTTCCCTTTATGCGTCGTTTGTGCGCGCTGTTCAGGTTTTATGACGCAGTACGGCCTCACTCGCCACCACTAAGCTTTTTACGTTTTTTGATTAATTCAAGTTTTGCTTTATTTAGCATTTAAGATACAGACGCGGTCTGTATTAAATATTAGGACTCAGAACGTATACGATTTTATTCATTGTATATTATAAACATAAACAAATTCTGTAATATATTTTTTCTCTAACACAGATTACTTAATTTCTTTATCGCCATTAAAATAATTTTGCTTTTTTTAATAATTTTTGACTTCTTTATTTTGACATTGACATTATCAAATACATTTTTGTTACTTCCTAACCAATTAAAAAAACAAACTATATCAAAAATTCAATTAAGTATTTGTGTTGCGTAACGTTACATTTGTACATAAATTCTACAGTATGTTTTTTTTTTCTAAATATTCCATAATTTATCCATGGTCATTATAATTTATTTTCCCTATATATTTTGACTTCTTAACTTTTTTATTGATGGCCAATATATATTATATTTTAATTTCTTCTAACAACTATATAGTTCTGATAAATATATAATCTTAGTATAATTTAAATTATTTTTATATCATCTATATTATATGGAAATGCCTTT
The DNA here is from genome assembly GCA_018246295.1 of Papilio alexanor hazarajatica. Classification (NCBI taxonomy): domain Eukaryota; kingdom Metazoa; phylum Arthropoda; class Insecta; order Lepidoptera; family Papilionidae; genus Papilio; species Papilio alexanor. The sequence continues at coordinate 12,090 of DWLR01003106.1, read as the reverse complement.
TATGTGTAAGAGAATCCCTTTTCACTGTGCTTGTAGACCAAATTACAAATGGCTTTTTTTTCCTTTAGCATTCGAACGTCGAATCGTCAGATGTTCTTCGAACCATAATATCGGTACAGAGGCTTCCTTGTAATACATCTATGGTGATCTTCCGATTTTTAACTGGAAATAAATCAGATAGAAGTAAATCAACGATTTTCGTATCATTAAATCTATTGAGGCGAGGTAGACCTTAAGTGGGCGTGGCTGTCTGGAGCCGACGCTTGTAGGCGACCTAATGAGCCTCCGTGTGAAACGTTCCGAAACGAACTCTATTTACTGATCAGTAAAGCCTAATTCGTGTAATGAAGTGCGACGTCAAAGGATTTTACAGCAAAATGTTGGAGATTGGCGAAAACGTAATACTAAAAACGGTGCTTAAAATACAGATACATATTCAGGTTTTTTACTTTTTTATTACTCTTTAGCGTGTGGTACAACGAACAAGATATTTGAATAACATTTTCTTTGTTGCATTTGGTTATAAAGCACAAGTAAACTCTCACTCTTAAGTAAGATGTTTTGTATATAAGCAAAAAAATAAATAAATTTTAAAACATAAATATGAAGACACTTTTTGCAAATATTTATCTTTTTTACATTTGTCTTGTACTCGAATGTCAACAGAAAATGTAGTGGTTAGTTATTGATATGTTTGAAATGTCAAAGTCTTAGAAATTTATAGAAAATCACGAAAACATGTAAAACAAATACCTGGAACCCGATCGCAGCGCAATTACATGTCCTTTCGCAATCGCGTGACCTTTTATGATTAAGATGTATGTAAAGATAAAGCATTAGTGTGATTTTAAAAATCACAAATATTCGATTACGGTTTTGATTAGTGCAGTTTGTATCACAATTGGGACATTATCAATTTGGTGGATATTCCGCCTATCCCAATTTAAACATATCATGTTGTTTAAAATTCCAGTTGTATTATACAACTTTGTTATTTTATATTTTATTTAAAACTATAGTGAGCCGTGGCCTCAGTAAGACATAACGTAAAAAATAGCTGACTCGGGCTTGGACAATGGTAGGCCCACGCTTCAGCCTGACGTAGAATCATTGAACTGACCCAGTTATTCACTCCAGTAAGTTTTCATAAAACGCCTATTTGTAGGCAATAGTTGAGTTGTAGGCGAGTGGACTAATTGACCTAAATTTAATGAATTTTAACCAACCTATAAACTCAACTTCTCAATCAAATATGTACATTATGTACAGGTGATGTCAAAGTTTTAAAAGCTTCCTAAGAAATTACAATATTCGGGGCCGTATAAAGTCCGATGTAAAGTACGAAGTTTTTAAGAGTGAGGACGTAACAAGCGAGTAAAAAGGTTTATATTCTCCCTCGTTTCATTCACATTAACCTAACAAGTCACTCATATCTATGTGATGTTATGGACGAATAATTTATTTATAAAAATACAGATGGCAGTTGTTATCTATACCATTAATGTAATAAAGCTGAAGCTGACTTTTTTTGATTTCAACACGCTAATCTTAGAAGCAACCAGTCGGATCTGTAAGAATCTTTTTGCACTTGACAGCCCTATTTTTAGAAAGGTTATGGCAATTCAAACTCACGCTACAATCCTTAGGAGCCGAGCAGAAAGAAAAATAATGCGAAGCCAGAATGATGTAATGTGGGAATGAAAGCACTGCGGGCAAGTAAAACCGCAGGGCACAGCTAGTCTACAAATATAGGTTTAAGGATACAGCACATGCTTCTGTGATATTTGTATCTATAAAAAATTGTATAAAATACAAAGGTGGGTTGCTACTTATTAGGATAGTATAATTATGCGAATCAGTGACATCTCACACTTCAAAATCATTCCAGCCATTTAGGCTCAGAAACACCAAAATATATACAAAATTACTAACGTGTCGCCCGGTAGTCGGGCAAAAAGAGATCATTGAGCATGAAAGTTTTTGTTAATGCTTGCATTTTTATAAATTCATTCAAAACTATACCACTGTAGTCAAGTTTCTAATCACAATTGTCAATACATGTTTATTTTTGTTTAACTGTACTCTATATTTGTCAATCTCGAGCTTTTATGTATAATTTGTAACAAGGCGTGTAAGAAGATAATTGGCATGACATTGGCAGACATTGGCTCAATGATTTAGAAAGATACGATAGCTTATGATAATAAAGTACCTACAACGATACATAACACGATTACAAGTAGTTTTAATATAAATAGGTTCAATATGGTTTTTAAATTGCAATTAGTGTATTTGTTCTTGCGCCAATATTTTCTCAGAAATAGTTTCAAATAATTTTATTGCATATGGATACGTTTAAAAGCTTTATTTTATTATCACCACACTTTATTCCTTTTTCCATTTTACAGGTCAAATATTTATATTTTCAGAATAGTTTGATATTATTGTAGACATTATTAACAACTCCATAGTTTTTAAAACTATCATCATCCCTTCTTTTTTTGGAAAAGTCGTCAAAGCCTGCATTTCATTATTGTCGTGTACAGTATAATAGGAAACTGCGCAATGTATAGTAAAACAGACTATAATAAGTTTAATAAAAACCACTAAACCCGACTGACTATATGACACTCCGGGGTGGAATATGAATCGTATGACACCGTTTTTGTCCGGTCGCAATAGAATAATGGATTTACATTACGTATACGGAATTACATATACATACCCGCGAGAAATATTACCCTCCTGTCAGTCGGGCAATAAAAATATGTAAATTTTGTCACATTTCTTGATTAATAAAATGATGTTTCAATATAAAAAAAATTAAAAAAAATGAACGAGTTATTAATTTCATTAAAAAATATTATAAGTTATAAATTGTATGAGGTGGTCTGTTCCCGTCGTACCATTCGGTGCCGACTTAGTTTATTTAAAGAGAAATATTAACCTTTTCATTTCTTGCGATTATTTCGCTGCTTGTCTGTACCTACATAAAAGGACACATTGTTTCTGTCTATTCAATTCAGACCGGAGTAATGGTCATCAACATAATTTATTTTTGTATATTGATATATCTGATTCGCAACCCTCCCCAGCTTCTGAATTGTTAAAACTTTCTTTAGACATTTTTTAATAAACTAATTAAAATAACAGCTTAACTCACGTGTGGTCCGGTGTATGTACCGATTAGTTTCAGACCCGTCGGGGGTCTTTAATCAGGGCGAGTGTGAGTGAATTAACGAACTGGATTCGTGGTCGCGTCACGCCTTGCACTGCGTGTCTGCGTGCCTTATTTTAATTAGTTCACTCCAACTTCATTTGCTAGATAGATAAATAAAAATATAGACCGGGTTACTAGCTAAATATAGACCGGGTTACTAGCTGATAGAAGAGCTTTCTATCAGTAAAAAAAAAATCAAAATCGAATCAGTTGTTTTGGAGTTAGCTAATAACCTTTAATGTTTTAGGGTATGGACTATCGATGAGGTCTTAAAACTTAAAAAGCTCCTGTAATGCAATAACTTGATTAAAGCGTAATTTATATCAAATTTTAACCGACTTAAAAAAAGGAAGTTTCTCAGTTTGGTTGTATTTTTTACTAGCAGTTGCCTGCGACTTCGTCCATCAAGATGCATCTATATGTAAACATATACATATATCTGGGTGAAAAAGATTCCGCGGAAACCGTACATTTTTCCAGGATAAAAGCCTAAGTTATGTCCCAGACTATAATCTATCTCTGTGCCAAATTTCATCCAGATCTGTTCAGATAGTGTGGCGTTACGTGGTGACAAACGTCCATCCAAACATTCGCATTTTTAATATAATGATATTTTTTACTCTCCGTAATTTTTTTTTTGTTATAAGATAAAATTTTACTTAAATCGTCACATACTTTTAGTGAGACGGGATTTTTTTTAACCCTATATGTGACAGACTTCTTATTAAGATTATCAAGATATCCAAGGACACTTTATTATTTTTCAGGAGTACACATTTTGAAAATCCTGATATTAATTTTTAAATTTACCAAATCTTATTTTTTTATTATTTTATGACATCAAGCGACCTAACAAAGCAACATTGTAAACATTTTAAAAGTTAATTTTTTGACCCGATTTGTAATAAACACGCAATCCGGCACAACCGAAGCGTTCAGTCTAAGTAGAATCATGATCAGCCCATTTGACAATATATTAATCGAAGGTCAAGTTACATTGGCAATTTCAAAATTTCTATTTTTAACTTTGTATTTTCTTTGAACCATCGCCATTTTATAGAATATCATGTATACATATGTATCTAAAGTTCCATCCCAATCTATTAAATAATCATTTTATAGCATTTTTTCTGAAGAAATGTTTAACGTAACACCTTAAATTGATATGTTTTTATTTATGCACCGATTTAGATGAAATAAAAGCTTAATCTAACGATTGAAGCTTCTTTTAAGTTCTACAGCATTGGTAAATACCCCCTGTAATAGTTTTGCTAATTTATTTTCCATGTACAGAAACCGATTAGTTACGATTTTATTATATATATAGATGTTTGTTACCACAGAACTTCGTCATGAATGAACCGATTAAAAAAAACTTTTGTTGGAAAGAGGATATTCTCAAGTGGATCCTATTTAATTTTGAATGTTATTGAACCGAATAATATACCGAAAATTTACATTTTGGTAGACTTAAGCCCTGATTCGGTTTAATGGGTTTGTATGAGACGTAGCGTGGCTATAAATGACTTATAAATAACGATAATAGATAACATGTTGTTATTGTCAACATGGCAATCGATATTGTAAAAGATTTTAACTATTTTTTTATATCCCCTAAAAAAGGGTAAAATTGTATCAATTTGAAGTCGGTTTTGTTTTTGTTAAAAAAAGTTCAAAGATTATTACTATATTATTATTTTTAATCGTAAATTTTTAAATCAGTCGGACTTCTACAAGTTTTTGGTTAAGTTAAAAATTCATTATATAGATACGTACGAAGCAAATAAAGACGTGTGAAAAGTAGAAAGTAAATCCCGACGTTGATTACCTCAATTGATCGTTAAATTAAATTTTTATATTTTTTTACAGTATCTGTTTATACATACTACATACTATAATGTCGGTGTTAATGTTTGAAGACGGGCATCAAAACAATGCAACAGTATAATTAGAGCAGAATGTTAATTTTGGGCTTTTAAGATTAATGATTTTTCTCAATTCCTAAAGCTCTTTCTTTTATTAGCCGTTGACGGGGGTTCGAACGATCTTTTATGCAGAAACAATGAAATGGGTCGCTGACTCACTCCGTCTTTGTGAAGGTGGAAATACTGACTGGTATTTCCGGAACATATTATATTAAAAAGCGTAGTAAATCCGTTTCAGTAATTCCAAGGCTTATAAAATATTTTAAGTACGATTTCCCTTTAATTACACATTTCTCTTTAAAATTTATGAAATTATAATATTTATTTGAGTTCCTAAGACTTTATATGAGTATGAAAGCTTATTTGACTATAAAGTTATATTCTGTACATTAAATGATGAAATGTGAACGATTTGACCGACCGGTTGGCGTAGTGATAAGATTGCCTTTCACGCCGCAGGTCGGGGTTCCGATTCCTACCCAGGACAAACATTTGTGTGCATGGGCATGTCTGTTTGGATGTAAAGACCACCGGAGGACGGGCAGCAGCATCCTTTTTTTAGTACGGTGAAACATACTGCGATTGCCAACCCTAATCGCCAAGCTTGGCGATTATGGCAAATTTCTCCCCCAATGATGCGATCAACGTTGGAGGCCTATGTCCAGCAGTTGACAATCATAGGTTGAAGTGAACGATTTGTGGGTAAAAATGCGCCACAGGCGTGTAATACGCCACTCTATGTATCGCTACAAAAGCAACATTCCAAAAATGAAATTCTGACATTCCCAGAAAACTAAGTGCTGCAAAGTAAATAAATAAATTTAAACTAGTCTTAATTAAGCGAGATATAATTACCAAAACACGTGGCATTCGCGAATTTTCTCTCTGATCAAATCTCTTAAAGGCCAAATGAAAAATTTAGAACAGTTTATGTAAGAGACATATATATGTATTGCTAAATTATTCGTGAACCTTGAAAAATGTGGATCGCTTTCCGTCCTAACCTTAGAACAGTCTGACAATCCAAGGCCTTCTCGTCTAGACTGGCGCCTGACCGACTTAATTCTGTTGACAGGGTGACACAAATTGGACAACCCTTCTAATGCGTTATAATCCGTTTGAAAATGATCCATAACACCACCCTAAATAATTATAACAAGCCTTCATGTTACTCCTATTAACGTCTAGTTAGTCACTGTGATAAAACAAATTTTGTAATGTTTTTTGTAATATTAAATAACCTCAAAAACTTGTAGTTTATTTCATCATAATAACTTTAACTCAGGAACTGAAAATTCATAGTAAGAAACCGTAATATTTTCATGCTATTTCTTAGCAACAAAAATACGCCATTGTTTTGATTGGTTTAAAAATCAATGATGCGATTTATTTTCTTCATACTTCTACTTAAAAATGCCAGGATGCAAACACCTCCGATTTTCGTATTTTATCTAATATAAGTAAGTAAATTTAGCTTCTGTCAAATGATTAACTTTTGCCTTTGACTGTGGTTTTCCAGGAGACTAAAGTCACTACCCTTTTAATTTACATGAATTAGTGTTACTTCATTAAAATGTCTCATTAAAACTGACCTAAAAATCTATCGTTTCAAAATATTGGGTATCTGAATAATATGAAGGACTATAAAAGCAAGGCTAGAGCAAGGAATCCTCTGAGTCTATTGTAAACATTTTATTTACTGCAGCTAATTGCAAATTGGATGGGTATGCAATTAATTCTCGAGCTCGCAGTCGTGTCGCCTCGCGCTAACGTTGTTATATCTAACTCAATAACTGGAATTATTGAGATGCATCGCCGTACGATACGGTTATTATTAAATAATTCTCTGATAGAGTTGTAACCTTAATATAAAAAGTCATGTGTCCCTGTGCTCGTACACGCTGGTGTTTGAAACCGCGCAATCCATTTCAATCAATTTTTTAGATGGTATTTAGAAGTAGCTATAAATGGATACCAGAACCATGTCTATGGATTTGTTTTTTTTTCCAATTTGTTAATAACATACTACGAAACGTAATATCTGCCTACCCTTATACGATACAAGCGTGAGGACGAGACGAAACTACAGACTAGATTAATAGCGCTTCTTAGCTCCGTTAACCAGATTTGATTCAAACAACAGAAAAATGTATTACAAATTCTATAATCATTGCTCTATGAAGATACAGTTATGTACATTATGCATACAACATACACTATATTAGATTTTTAGTTGAGCACTGTCGATAAACTAGATTTAAAATGCATTAGCGCGGCTAAAGTCAGTGGCGGTGACAAGTTGGGTCGCAGCTAATCTTTGTAGGTCCTAGCTCAAATACCGCGTGTCTAGACATCCCCCCCCCCCGGTCTTGACGTGGCTTCGTCACCCTCTGTATGATTAAGCATACATATTGAATGTTGCTACCATCTACTTTGTTATTGTATTGCTGTATATTACTTACTGTATTATTTAACGTGTCATTCTTACTGAAATAAAGTTTCGTGTTATTTTAACACTCTAAAATGGCAAAAAATGCTGTTTGGTGCATTTAAGAACTAATTATATCAGTAAAAGAATTGGCCATTAGCATTTCCGTCTATGTATAATGTGATAACAACTTGATTTTTTTTTTAAATTATTTTATTGCGAAATCACTTTTGCCAAGAAATAATCTTGACATTATCTGTTGTCTTGATGTAATTCTTTTGGGGTAATATGATCATAAGACCTTAAGGGGGTTATATAGTTAAGGTACATTGTCCCTGTCAATTTTCGTGAACACCACATAAAAAAAGATCTTCACCATTCAGTCAATTTGTAAGGTGGCTAAAAGTGATTTCATTACGCAAATAGGATTGAGAGATACTTGGTAAACGAACCGCGATAAATTACTTTCCTTCGCCATCTCTAAGAAGTCAAATTTCGTTTAACTTCGACTCAATTCTCGCTTTGGATTCGTACGAAAGTTTTACTGGGCGTTACAACTTTGACGTCTACAAAGCAGACATTTTTGCTTGCTCGATGTTTAAAGTAGTTGTCATACTGGTTTAAAAAGTATTTATCATTCAAGAATAGTATTCTCATTTCTTTTTACCACGTTTGAAATACAGATAGAATAACTCATTCTATCTATTCTTCGTAAGTATTTCTAAATTCGTAAAGAATAAAATGAGGTAGGATGTACAAAATTAAATAATTACGAGAAAGATGCTGTACTAATGTTCAAATTCTTTTTAGTATTACTGCAGACATTTCATTTTGTCTAGCGGACTTTTAGACGAGAAGAAAGATAAGCAGGAGGTAGTTGCTGTTCGAGGCATAGTTTACATTCTCTACGACATCACGTAAAAAGCGTGTAAAATATTAAAATTAATATATATGTATATTCTGTATAATGATTTTAAAATCGCTCGCATTAAAAACATAACACTATATTTTAGAAGCTTAAAAGCCTAAATGGTTAAAAAAAAAGATTGCTTGAATTCCATTAAGAATTATAAACCGCTTCGAATAATGAGGCGAGCGCAGCTGGGGATAGTTGTAAGTATTGCTAAGTACTTGTACCAGTACTCGCCAATTCTGTGCTCAAAACAATAAGTGGTTCACTACTCAGGCGTCCAATAACGCTAACGAAGATCATTATCATCCCTCCTACACGCCACTGGCCCCTACTATGCACCCTTGAGTGCAGCGTCGAAGGTTGCCTCGGTGCAATGACACCGGCTACCCGATAGAAACATATGGGTGACTCGGTATGTGAGCTTGGAAAGATCTCTGTTAGCTTTTCGAATTAGCCGCGTTATATCTGGGAGGTAGTATCAGCAACAGGTGGCGGCGCTGCGCGTTACGTAAGACGGGATGCGCGCGCACTCCATTGAGGCGGTAGTACGAGCGTATCGATCGGGCGTACGCCGTCCATCGATCCCCGAGCCCGGCCCCGAGCGTCTTTTTAAGTGCTTCGTCTTGGGCCATCTCTTGTTTTTTTAATCTGTGGAGGCCGTTAACGAGACTCGCGTTGATTTAACTGTTCAACACTTGGATGCTCCACAGCATTCACATATGTATGTACATAGTTCGTATCTATTTTCTTACGTTTTCTGTGATCCTTTCAAATAACTAATTTTGAAAAGAAATCGAAACGGAATCGCATAAATTAAATAAACAGCACTTTCAGGTACAACTGGGGCGTAAGAATCTTACAACTTTTAAACAAATTAATAAATTATTAACTTGAAGTTGTCATCTGTTGTATTACTATTCTAGCTCCATCTATTATTTTTTTTAGTATGAATGTATTCTAGGACGTAATGGTCTTAAAACTACGGGTTTGCAAAGGATAAAGGTGGGTTAATCTGTGCGTATATAAATATAATAATATATGTACTTTTCTTGCAGGAGGTCTAATTTCACCAAAAATTATAATTACTTACATATACTCACAAATGTGGAGCGATTTATAATTGTATGACAATGTCATTAATGAATACAGAAAAAAAAAGAAAAATATCACATAAACGTCACTGCTTCATTGTCGTTTGAAAGACGAAGACATTTGTAAGGAAATTATTAAACATTGAATGGAAAATAATTATTAAATGACTACTTAAATAATATCTGAAGTGTAATATTTTAATGGGAAGCTGTTGGTTAACTCTAAGTTTAATTATTCTCTCTGTCACCTTGAACGTTACTCACGGGAGGTGGTGGGGTGGTCCCATTGACTATCACCTTACGCCATATTTCTCTAATATTTTATATACATACATCATCATATATGTTATATACGTACATAATTTTAACTTAAATTTACATTATATAATCGACAATTACCGATTATAAACTTTAAATTTTGGAGATTTTAACATTGAGTTGTTATTTTTTAAATGTTAAAAACATCATGGAACGTCTTGTAGCACTCGAGTATTTTGTAACTTGAATTTACTTAATAAGTAAGGTTACATAATAAAGCTTTCGGCCACTATATCATTTTCTATATCATTTTCTTCCTAACCTCCTGAACCCACCTCAAGGCCGGTGTAAGACTTAATTGTCATTTGTTTGTTTGCTCTTAAAACAAATACTAATAAATGTCAGTCATAATAAAGAGCTAGTTTATGGGTAGATTTGATCTTGAAGTTAGATTGGTCCTTTGCTATTTACATTTACCTAAAAAACTGGTTTATATCTCTTACTGTGGATGTAAATCCACATAAACATCCGCAAACGGAAAATTCAGACAGTTTTACAACTCTTTGAATTTTCCGTTGGCGGTTACGAGATGATGCGCCGTCGAGACACAGGAGAGAGACAAGAGAATGAGTAGTTCTGTAGAAAAGAGAATTTTAGTATATTGACCTAATAATTTTTTCACGATAAAGTATGTGTTTTCAAAATTCCTTTTTATAAGGGTTGCGAAAAAAAAGTGTTATACTGTCTCTTACAAAAGTTTCCTAGTGTATAATCAACTTAATCTGGACCCCAGTCCGAAAATAGTAAGGCCTATATCTCGTTGCTACTATACGTTTTAAACGATCAAGATTACAATTTAAATATCACTTCAAACACAGATTATTAATATTAGATTTCTAAATTATACAATTTACAGCTAAATTACACAATAATTAATTAAGTACGAAAGATTGGTTTTAAATCTGCTTCATTAATGGCAGTTTCTGTCAAGTCGAAAACTTTGTAAATTTAATGACGATGTTAATAAGTATCGACTTTATCGATGTTCCTTATGTTACGAGGTGTGGTTTTAAAAGAGATTTATTAAAATTAAGATGCTACGCTTCACTGGTTTGCGTATTTAGTAGAAATGAAAAAAATTTACGAAAGTTGAGCGATGTCGTAGAAGGATATATGATATCTCTTGCCAAAACTTTAATACTAAAAATACTTAATTATTAATATTTTTAATAAAATTTACAAAAAAGGTAACTTCTTATTTTACGGTCAGACATCTGACAACTTTCGTTCTTAATTTTCTCTCTTTACATAAACGCTATTTAAAAATAAAAACTAAACTAAAACTTCTTTCGGCATACATGTGTATGTTTGGTGACATTTTGAAGTTTAAAGAATAATCATGTTTGTGACAGGAACGTGAAAAAGAGGTATAGGATTCTAGAGAATTTTTATATCTTTAAATGTATCAAAAATCAAATTAATTTCTGTGCAATGCACTATTAGTACCTAAAGCTAAATACTTAGCTTTATACGTTAAGTAAGCCCTTATAATCCCTGGAGTTTCAAAGGTTTCTAATACTATCAGGTCGGCTAAATTGTAACGGGCAAACGACAGTCTATGATTTCCCCTGCAATGTACTACGTGAATTTACGAGTACTCTAGTAGCTCTGGAAATAAAATGCAGTTTGTTTAGTAAATAATTTTGACGAAATCAAATCTTAAAATCAATACATTAATTTATTACATTATATACTATCACTATTGTAATAAATTAATGTGTATATTAATACTAGTTGTATGTTAAAAAATTAAGCGAATTCAAATTAGAAATAGTCCCGTATCGCACGAAATTACGATACGAGTATTATATCTTTTAATAAATTCGATGTCAGGCTTTGTTTAATTTTCAATAATTTACAATATTTTTTGTTAAACCCAAAAATGATCACTTTAAATACTAAAATATTAACGTGAAAATGAAGTATTAGTGTCAATGGCAACTGGCAAATGGAACTGGTGAAAAAATTGAGGCTTAAGAGGAAATATTATGGCTATAATTGTGGAAAAGATATTGCGGAAATTTGGGGGCACTGAAACGTTGAGTATATGAGGAGGAAAATAATGCCATATTTTATTTTTAACGTTATACCTGTCTGTTGTTCTCTCTTTTTATGAACTACAGGGTGGGCCATGAATTAGTTAACATTTGAAAAAATCGTATAAAAAAAAACCATTTAACATATTTTAGAAATCG
>DWLR01003105.1:0-14110 GCA_018246295.1 Papilio alexanor hazarajatica | reverse complement strand
TGTTGTATGGCTGGTGCTGTCTGTTGCCCAATCTTCCGGATCGTGATAACCACGACCACTCTGACAAGAGTGCAACGTTCAAGAAGAAGAATCTAGGGATTATAAGAAACAAATCGACTTGTTTCTCATTAATATATGCCACTAATTTGCGATGGACCTAAGTCTCAAAAAAAGAAATTCTCAATTGCCTTGACATTATTTCTTCATTTATCTTTTCAACATGCCCGATGCAAGAAAAATGGTGTTACCGTCTTTATGGTGACAGCGAGCATTTTGCACACACCAGCTGCACTGATATAGGCCTAACTTGGTGCTAACAGATGGCAGCGGTTTGCGGGTTGTGTTCAATTTCTCCAGAGGAGGGCCATGGATCAGACACGAGTGGCAATCTCCAAGGGCCGGACAAATCCCGCCGCATCGGATCGATTGCAAGTTGGTAGTACAATTCGACCCGATTGTCCTCCCGTAACAGATCTACAAATCAATAAAATAATTGGAATGAATACGTAATTACTACAAGCAGATAAATAATAATTTCATATTATTTCATGCAATCAATGCCCTTGTTACTTGTTTGCGTCACATTTTAAGTGCTTAGTCACATGAATTAATCAACTATACCGCGCGTATTTGTTACAAGAAATCGTAAGTCATTAAAAATGAAAGAAATATTTCTTAACAAAGGGATATTTAATATCAAAAATTTAAAACGTTTCTTGCGAAATAACGGTTTTCATGCGCATTTTTATTAATTGTACTAAACACATACATCATCAGCAGAACACCAGCCACATTCAGGGTCGGCCAGACATTCCGGCTGGCTGCGATGCTTTGGGCACGCCGATTCTGGATCTTTATTAGTGATTCCCGCGTGCCAACTGGGCACTACATAAGCTAATAAGTCTCCTGAAAATGTATACACACAAAATAAACATAATCATTTAATAATTAAATGTTTAATCCATAAAAATAACTAACCATTAACATTTCCATGATATCCACCAACTATCAGTAAAGTTGACGGTGGCTTTAAGGCAGCTGCATGAGCAAAAACTCCTTGTTTCTTCGGATATAACTTTCGAGTTTTACCCAAAACATCTAAAGGAATCCACGAATGACAACCTAGATGATATAGGTACATTTGTCCATCATAACAAATTTCTTCTCGGTTATGTCGATGAGAATACCCACCAAAAACTACTAAATAATTTCCTAAAATAAAATAAGACATTTGTAAAAAAATATTTTTGACTGTATAAAATTTTAAATTAGTAATTTTCTTACCAATAAGAGTTGCTGAATGAAAAGCTCTTTCTCTAGGTACATAAGTATCACGAAGGTGAGCTCTGGGGTAGTGTATTTCACTCCAATGTTTGTAGTCCAAGTCGAAAGCAAACATACGATCAGACAACTTCGAAAATCTTAAAAGTTTAAAAAATATCACATAAATATGACAATAACTCAAAAATTACTATCAATCCAACAATGTTTTTAATAAATTTCAAAATAAAGAGGAGGTTCTCAATTTGCTTGTATGTTTTTTGTTTGATGTTTGTTTTCCTCAGACCTTGAATATTAGTGAATTTTTTCAATTTTTTTTTTTATCAAAAAGACATTCGTCGGTTAATCACATTTAATTTTAAACGGAATTGAACCTGGAGTTCTAAAATATACAGAAAATTGACATATTGGTAGATTTACGACATGCTTTGTTTGTGTTTAAGGGATTTGTAATGAGACATACCATACCTAAGACTTAAGGATTTATAAATAAATATACACATAAATTTTAAGTTGTTTTCGTAGTTGTTAAAAAAAATTACGATAGTTTAATTGCAATGTATGAGCAAGATAAAATAATTTTCACAACATATGGCGGCAAGGATATTCAAAGATATAAAGATAAATAGCGGTACTGTAAGCACTAGTTCTACGGGCAAAAATTGATTATCGATAAAAATAATCACATTATGAGAGAGGCTAGCTGAGATTCCTTAAGCAATTGGACAGGTATTATAAAGGTACAAGTAACAAAGTATGACTAGAATGTGTATGACTACACAAGTACCCAAACGAATTGGTAGCTATTTATAATGTTCACATACCTTGCTACACTCGCTACTACTCCTCCGTACACCAAAAGAGAGTTGGAATGGGAATGATATACTGCAGTGTGCGCTACAACGCGTACATCCAGCTCTTTGCCGCCGCGCACTTGGACCTTCTCCCATAACTCATTGCTCAGTTCCCCTAATTTGATCTTATACAAGCTAATAAGAGAAAGAGAAATGAGGTATTGACATTTACGTTTAAGAAATAAACAACATTTATGACACATAAAATACTTGAGATTACACTTTTAAATTAATTAAAATATAACTAACTATAAAAGAATAAGTAAGCCTCAACTCAATAAGCTCACACTATGCCGTGACGACCATCTGGGCTGTATGAACACATTACAGTAGAATCCCGATTCTCCGAATCGTGAATGCGCCGTCAAATCATCTCTGAGTTGGGAATTGAAGCCGTGAAGAATGAGTCCTGATAATCGGATATCCCGATAATCGATGTTTGGATAATTGAGATTCTACTGCATGTGTGTATGAGTACAGTACATAAAATTGTGAGTGAACTCACAATTTTAACTACTATAAATATAACTATTATTACTTTGACAGTGTGAGGTGCAGATAAATGCTCTCAAATATGTGTTTTCATTTAGTTATATGTGTATATATTTTTAAATATAAGAAAATTACCTTGAGGAAAATTCTCCATCAACAGTGCTGCCCCCAAATAAATACAATTCATCATTCACAGCTGTCAATGTATGACGAGTCAGTCCAGGTGGTGTGAATGTAGAATTTACAGCCCTTAAAGTCCACGAATTATAAACCGCATCGTAATACCACAGCTCTGATGATAAGCTGCCATCAGATAATTTCCCGCCATAGAGAATGAATCCAGTCCAAAATGCACAAGCTGAGTGCCCATACCTCGGTTCAGGTTTGGAATTGTTGGACTTAATACCAGAAGAAAGGAACTCAGGCCTGTCGGTAAACTGCAGGTAACTTTCAGAGTAAGGTGTAGGTGTGTACATAAGAGGTAATGTAGTCTTGTCATGATGAGAAAATGATGCTAAGAGTAAATTAAACAAGGAACTTCTATTTCCTATCTGCCAGCTGCCATCGATATTGCCCTATAAGAAACATATAATCAGATGGAATATTAAATATTAAACAAATTTGAGTCAGCCATCATTATAGTATTGTTGTAATACATACTTTAGTAAATAAAGTCAATAATGATTTATCATTTTCCTCAGTTGTAGGGTATCTTCGTAAAACTCTTCCATTTTCATTATACCATTGACTAGTAGAAAATCTGGAGAAAACATTTAATCCTTTTACTACAAAGATCATACTCATGTATATGAAATAAATAGGTCAATTGAATATTAATACATACTTATAAATTTCCAATAAGCCTAAAACTCTATTCAGATCATACCCTCCAAACACATATAGAGAGTCTGTGTGGTTAACATAAACAGCAGTGTGGGCGGCTCTCTTTGTCATGCCACTTTCCGTGTGTGAAAGCCAGTGCCAACTATTGCCTTCTTTGTCATTCTTTTTCAAAGAGCATGATTCTCCTGAATAACTAAAATAAAATTATATTTGAATTTAATATTACTACACAAAACTTATACATACATATATTACTACATCAAAAGTTATAAAAGGCCTAGAAATTTTATTGTCCTAGATTGAGAATTTTATAGTAGCATTCTACACAAGCCATACATTTCAATATGTGCTTGCTCTGGAATTCACTTTCATTGCTTGCATTGCACAATATTAAAACAAGCAACAAAGATAACCTAAGACCGCATTTTATTTTATTATCTGGTGTGATTGGAAATACTTCTCAGAATTTCCTATGTGTAAATTAAGTTATTCATCTCTTTTAGATGGCTCTGTGGCAGCAAATATGTGTAATTGAAACTCAGTGAAGTACTACAGCCAATCCAGCCCCCATCCTTTTCTCTGTTGCTTTTCTTTATTTATTCCTCTCAGAAAGGCTGATAATGTATGCATAATTCTTTGAATTTACTTTAAATTAGTTTATTTAATTTTATTTGTTTACATATACAAATAGTTGCTTGTTGCCTTTAGGTTTTTCCCAACATCAAAAGCAACAGAGTGCTAGTACTTTTGGCATTTTTAGTAACTATTCAATTAAAGTGATCTTGTTTAAAGTTAACTTATTTACTCATTAGGCAATTCAAACATAATATGACAACGATCAAGTTAGTCATGATTAAAGATTAGTTTATTTGTTGTTGCAGTTTAAGAAATATTTCTGACATAGTGAGCAAGACAAATATGCATATAGGAATCAGAACTACAACACATCAAGGACAAGTCCTATCTTTTACAACAGTTTTAGGCCACAGTCATATATTGCCTACTTCAAAACCACAAAGTTCCATTCATCATACTAAACAATTACTAAAAAAAGATTCTTATGGTATCTTTATCTGATTCTTGTTATATATTAATGCTGTAGATTAATAGTCATGGTTAATTTGTAACCACCACCACCTCAGTCTATGATCGTCTACTGCTGGACATAGGCCTCACCCATTGATCGCATCATTAGAGGGAAATATACCACAATCGCCATGCTTGGCAGGCCGGTTGGCAAAATTTGTAACTCTACAATTTAAATACCATTCTCTATAAAGAGTAGTATACCCTTAAATAGAGGGTAGTAAGAAAAGTTTGTTATGAACATTTGGTAATTGATAAATAAGGAAGACCACAAAGATCAACTGGTAGACTTGTAATACATACCCTTTTTTGCATTGACACCCATCTCCTTTACACTGTCCATTGCCTGAACACCCATTTGGACATAATTCTACACTACAATCTGGTCCACCCCAGACACCCACTACACAAAAGCATTTATGTGACACACAAAGTCCTCGTCCGGTACAATTATTTGGACAGTTGTGAATAGCATATGTTGCACGGAAACCATCTAATACATAGTTTGTATCACTGTATAAGAGTATTAACATCTGTAACAAGGTAAAAGATGAAAATTTATCTGCAAATTAAAACACTAATATTTACATATATATTTAAAGTAATACTTACATATCCACTTGAGGCGGTGACGTTTTGGGGTTCAGTTTTTCCACTGAAACTTCCTAATAGAGGTGCATCAAAAGAATCACCATCATATACAAAGACATAGTCATAAGAACATTCTGTTCCCATGCGAATAAAGCTCAGTGTTATATATTGACTTTTGTTTGCTGCTTTTATGAGCCATTCGCAGTGTGAATCCTATGAAAGAAAAAATATTCAGTACTATATTGATGTGCTTTACAGGATAAAATATTTATTAGTATAAAAACCGACTTGTGTGTAGTTAGAGGTTGTAGGGCCGTCCGTGATAACCCCGCTGGGCTCGGTGAACACCCTGCGTGTCTTGTCGCAAGGTGCTATGGAGGCGGCGCACCACACGGTGAGGTAGATCCAGATGACCACTACTGAACTTGCAATTTTCTCCCCAATACGTGGATAAAACATGCCTCTTCCAAATTGTCACAAAACATAAGTCAAACATCAGAGCCATATAATCGTGAAATTACGACTAATACCACTAAAATGTAAAATAAACAACACTCATTTAGATGACATCTACTTCAAGGCTAACAACTTTAAAAGGTGAATATTGGCCTAAGACTCTAACGTTTAAATATACTTTACTATTTGTGAAATGGTAATACTTTTGACAGAAAAATATTAAAATTCTTTTTATTAGTGGGCTAGTTGTACTTTCTAACGAGTTTTTCTTCCAAACAAACAATCAGATCCATCACAGTATTTTGACATTTGGTGACTGATTTCATGTTTCATTTTTTATCTATATTTTGCAAACAAAGACATTCAGGACTAATTTAAAAGACTTGTAATTATAAATATATATATACATTTATTATTGTAATTTATTATTATTGTGTAATTTAAAATATAGTGTTATTTAATTGTTATAGAATAAATGTAGAATTATTACTAGATTATAATAAACTTAATGACAACATAGATATAATAACTTTCGTCTGCCATCGAGATGATCATTACAAATATTTATATATTTGTATTGATTACATTAGTAAAATAATCTATAAATTTTTGAACTTTTTGAGTGTTTTTGTTTAGCCTTATCAAGCATCAATGAAATACTCGTATGCACTAATTTTTATGCTTAAGTTTGATGCAATAAACGAGAGGTGGCGGCTCGCGAACCTGCAGCTCGCGAGCCACCTGCGGCTCTTTGAAGGATTATTTGTGGCTGTCGATAAATGTACCCGAGTCCCTTTTTCATTTTTGTGTTACTATATTTCCAAAAATTATTATCGTTCCGTATATGTTTCAAAATGTCTTTTTAATTACTGACAACAAATACGAAATACTAAGTGTAACGTTGTAATATATTTCGTTTCCAAATTAAGAATGATATGACTTATCGAAAACTGCGCGAACGAACATAAACAGTGGCGTTGATCAGTTTGATCCGATAACTGCATTTCTAAAAGAAAAGAAAATTTCTAAAATATATATTAATAACAATAAATAAATAACCTATTCAGTATTAGACGATTACGAGTGGTTTCAAGACTTAATGTTTTTGACTCATGTCATGGAATATTTGCAAACAGTGAATTTACAATTGCAAAGATAGAATAATATAATATCCAAGATAAAATAATATCTGTATAGTGTATATTTAGTTTTAAAACTAAATTACAACTTTTTCAAAAGGACATTAAAAATAAAATATGTCATTTTACGCGAATTAAAAAAATGTTCCAATATTAAACAAGAAAAACTCAAGGAGTACATAAAAAAGCTAGAAGGAATATTGACGGAATTCTAAAATAGATTTCAAAACTTGAAATATTTTAAATCGTCTCTTGATTTTTTTTATCCATTTGAAATTAACATTAACAAGGTGAGTTCTCCATTTCCAATATAACTATGACCCAAAAAGCATCAGGAAAATTAATAGAGATGTAAGAAGATCATGATCTACTATTATAATTGTTTGACGTATTATTTATTATATTAAAATATAAGTCTTATTAAAATTATGGAAAATTGTACCAGAATCAAAGTATCCTGAATTAAAAAAGGCTGCTTGTCGAATCATTTCAATATTGGGAATAACGTACTTATGAGAATAATTTTATTCCACTTCAAAATTCGCGAAATTCAAACATTGATCAGTATTAACCCAGAAAGAATTACTGGGAAGTGCTGTCACTAATTATTCACCAAATTTTAAAGAATTATCAAAAGAAGTAAAATAAATGTGTTTAATTTTAAATTCAATGCACATACTTTGTACCCTTATTTAAATGTTTTCTAAAAATGTAAAATTAATATCTTTTTGCATACCTTTTTAATAGACGTTTAATCGTGGCTCGCGAAAAATTTAAAATTTTGAAAAATAGCTCGGACTATCAAGGAGCTTGGCCACCCCTGCTATAAAAAAGGTACAAAAAAGTTTTAAGTTGATTTGTTTTAATGAAGTTGTTTGTCGTTCGTACATTCAATTTAATATTTCTCAAATATTCTAGTTTATGCAATTTGTACATTGTCATTGGAAACTGACTTGACTAAAACAAATTTTAAATAGGATATTGAGTTGGATTTCACACACTTCATGAGAAAAAAAATTAAAAAACTGGATATACTTCAACACCGAAGACGATCATTTTCATAGACAATTTATAGAAGGCAATAACTATTCTTCGTAGCAGGACAGAACAAATGAAGATACGTGTGTTTATAGAATAAATAAATTTACATCTACAACCTAAAAAAAACATCACATAGGTAAATATTTTGCCTCGACTCAGAATAGTCCCGTTAAGTAAAACTTGAGAAAACCTAATCGCTAAACTGGGAGGTTGACCCCTATTACTATTTATACTCTATTTTGGTGTTATGAAAAAACCAACAATTTTTTTTAGTCTTTTTGTTTTATATAATTATTTCGATTAAGCTTTCCTCATCAACGTATTGAGTATTGTTTCCGTAGTAAACAGTGTTTTTTTTAGAAACTCGCTAGAAAGAATCCGGGCGCATCTGGGCAAGTGCAATGACTACCGGGTCAACTATTATCTGGTCTAGATTATGGCGTAATAAATTGAATGAATGAATATATAATATAATACACAATATAATGATCAATATAATGATCAATATAAAAATAAAAATAATATTGCCATCATTATGTCACCAGTTTTTTAAAGGAAACTGGTCCTGACACACCTAACACCTCAGCCTATAATAGTCCACTGCTGGACATAGGCCTCCCCCATTGATCGCATCATTGGGGGAAAAAGTGCCATAATCGCCACGCTTGGCAGGCGGTTTGGAGATCGCAGTATGTACCACCGTACTAAGAAAAGGACGCCGCTGCCCGTCCTCCGGTGGTCTTTACATCTAGACACAAGACAAACAGACATGTTCATGCACACAAACGTTTGTCCTGTGTGGGAATCGAACCCACGACCTGCGGCGCGAAAGGCAAGTGTCTTGCCACTGCGCCAATCGGTCAGTCACACGTCGTCACGGTCCTGAGCATGTATGTTAATAGTCATTAGACTTTTTTTTAAACAAAATGACGAGTTCAAATTTGTATAATTCTTCCCTTTTTCAGGGATAATAAGTAGAAAAAAGCTTCATTGACAATATCGGTCGCCATGGTAATGGTTATGTATTATTGAAATTAATATTCACGGAATTGCAAAAAAAATATAGGAAAATAATAAACGAACGCATTCGAAGCCGCGGGCAACACTTAGTTTTATTTATAAGTCATTTGTAGTCACACTGTTTCATTACATGTACATTAAAGGTCTTGTCTTAAGTCTACCGATACGTCAATTTTCGGTACCTATAAGAAGTGAACTAACAGAAGATTCGGAACTAACAGAAGAAAGAGGTTAATAAATGAATTGGTCAATGAATGAGTTTTGCGATAACAAACATAAAAAAACATACACCGAATTGAGATCCTCCTCTTTTTTTTTTGAAGTCCAGAAATAAACAGATACGAACACGTCCAGAAATAAATAGATAGAAACAGAACGTATTGGTCTAAAGCATTATGTTTAAGTTATTACCAAACCTTGTTTATCACAAGCCGATCACTCTTCCCTACACTAGAGACGGCGTCGCTCCGCATGATTAATTAATGAGTTTATTGTCAGGCTAAGTACCCTGTTGTTTAAAGGATGTCGCTCGTTCTTTCAAGAATTTCTATAAGTACGTTCTTTTTAATATTCGAGTAAATTTTGTTTTTTAATTTCGAAAGAAAATTACTATTTAGTAACAAAAGTAAGTCAGCACAGTTCCAAGGCCATGTGATATAAGAATTTTTGAATGATGTTCAGCAAAACTGCTAGTTATATATAACAAATATTACGCTGATCATGAAAATCCATAAACTTTGCCTACCTCTCATACACTTATACCACATATTTGCATATAGTACCAAACGTACGGGAACCGAACCCGAGAGTTTGGACTTGAAAGGCGTCGAAAACGTACCTAATCTAGTCAGACGGACGTATCTAGACTATATTTTTAATACTTTTACATTTTAATGAATTAAATGATATTTTAAATTGCATGCAAGGTTATATTGTAAAAAAGGGAAGGCTTTAATTTGCAAGAACAAAAGAGAGTTTAGTAGGCAGGCTGAGATGAGTATCGATCGCGCGGGCTGCTGAGTCGGCAGTCGCACTCCAGTGAGGCGCGGCGGGGGCGGGACACGCACCGAGCCTCCAGCTTCGAGCCTTTATTTCAAACAAATTGCATTATCAAAGGGTATTTTTCCCTTATTGGGATGTAAACTATGATGTTTATCAACGGTGGTACTGGTTAGACCTTTTGACATATAATAGGTACCAGAAATAGATCAAACCCGAAAGAAAAATATTTGTGTGTTTGATTTTATTTAAAGACGTGGACTAACTATGCCGCTTGGGCTTGTAATTCGAACCCAGGACCCACCTGTCAGCCAGTTCCAACGGATGGAGAAGAACAATTATACGTTCTACTGATAATCTATTTTTTTTCGAGAGTCACTCCGCAGATATTTTCGGAATACTCGTATATAATTAATAAACGCTTTCATGTGATTCATATTGCTTGTGGTCTGTTACAGATGCAGTCGTGCAAATTCATTAGTTTAATATGATTAATAGAAAATTTACATTTTTCATCCTCGCAATAATTTGAAGTATTTCATAACCTTTATAAAATCATTTGTTTAATTTATATTTAAAAAAGACTTTAAAAAGAGTAACAAAAGTAGTAGTGCTACAGTGCCTGTTCAGTGTAAAATGTGTCCCGGTCCAGTGCGAGGGGAAACAGTTCTTCGGCTGACTTAATGCCTGTCCATTATGTTTCGCAGCGACGACTTTTTCCTGCGACCGGCGCGCCGCGTCTATTCCCCGAGCAAAAATCTAAAAAGTTATAATAATATCAAAACATAGTGCAGTTACATTAAAAATGAAAAAAAAACAACATTTTTTATAGATATTGATTTTTTGGCATGAAAACGCCTGAAAATTAGATCACCCTACAAAACTTTCATCACAATCTGATCAATGGTTTAGGTACGCATAGAGGACGAATATTTTTGTTGGACATTGATGTTTATTTAAATAAATTTGAATATATTTGTTTATTTATCAGGCATATCAAGAGTTAATAATTTTACAGATATAGGCACTGCAACATACATCTGGATGATGTTAACATTTTAAAAATCTACAAAGTAAACAGATAACATCATTTTTATTGCAATGCCCATTATGTAATCGGTAAAACGATTGATATTACAATCACGATGATCTAGGTTTATAATACAGGCAGCATATTTATGGAAGTAAAAATTAATAAATCATTAGCGCGCACGTGAGAGACGCTGAGGGCTGTTGAAGATTTTTCATCTGGAATGAAGTGATAACCGCTAATGACACGCCCGAAGTGTCGACTCATCCGCCATTACCTCTGCAAAGCTCTAATGATATTAATGTTTATATTATTATGGACTTTTGTGTTTTATTTCAATCAACTAATTCAACTTTATATCGACGAAGTAAATTAAATGATTTATAATTAAATACAAACAATACATTAAACAGAAGAAATATATTTGGATTTCATGTTTTTAGATCAATGATACATAGGAGGTAATGATTGTTGTAAGAATTAGATCAAAAATTTGTCTGCTTTATAATAAGAGTCCTAAGTATAATGGGAGTAAGCCTATGTTGATTAGTTAATAAAAAAATGACTTTTGTATCTACTTTTTAATAAAAGACCAAAAACTAGTTATTAAAGGTGACAGGAGTTAAAGTTTCTGAGAAGACAAACCGAAAATTATTTATTAAATCACTTTAAAATATGAAAAAAAAACTCAGTCCAAATAAAAAATTGTTTATTTACTTCCAGCTGTATAAATTCGAAGCAATGACTGCAAACTTTATCGTAATATTCATATTAGGCTTAACTTACGTTTTTGTTGTTATGTAGATTTCATTTTCAATATGCTGATTAGAGAGAGAAGTAGAAGATCTATTTCGCTTGGTACGAGTCAGGGAAATGTTCATTGAGCTGACGGCCAACCTCCAGTAGTGGAGAGGCACCTAGAGAGAAATTGACATACAGCTCTCCAAAATATATTTTAATCACGAGCTACGA
This sequence comes from Papilio alexanor hazarajatica, assembly GCA_018246295.1. NCBI lineage: Eukaryota > Metazoa > Arthropoda > Insecta > Lepidoptera > Papilionidae > Papilio > Papilio alexanor. Next base: position 2,306 of record DWLR01003105.1, on the reverse strand, counting down.
TAGTACAACGCATGTGAAAATAATGTACAATCTGAAATTAACTTGTTTTATATATTAAGGTAGTAGAGAGTACACCAATTTACTAATATTTTACTGTGATCCTTTATAATGCTCTTTTAAATCCTAGAAATCTTCTATATCACACCATAGGTGCATGCGAATGTGATGCACATGATAGCGCCCTTGATAACTCGGGCAGTGCGGGCGTCGGACGCGCGTGACTATCCATTCTAACCGCGCGCTTACCATGTAAATTAAACTGACCATCCTTTTTTTAGCACAAACATCACATATTTCGGTGGTTGTTTACACTGTCCGCCTGTTTCATACTGTTTGATTTGATATTTGAATATTCTATATCGCTTCCGCTGCTAATGGTAATAGACGTCATGAAATTTAATTTAATGTGCATTGATCTTTATTAATAATGATAATAATTGAGGAAGTTTTTATATTATTCATTTTTGAAAATGAAATATGCTGTATATTTATTATTATCTATCACAATAGATATTGATATTTAGGGAGATGAGACTCGTAAAATGTGAGTACCGATTACCGTATTAACTATATATAGTTAATACTTATATATTTAAACAGCTTGGTATTTAATAAAAATTAACGTTATAAAATTTTGTTTAATGGACAATCCATTATCCATTTCCTTGTCTTTAAGTAGAGCTCAGATGGCGCAAACACAAATACTAAAACATTTATGAGTCTTGCACTATGTAAGTAATGTTAATTTGAAACCCTTAACCTAAAACCTAGAAGTTCAGCTTATGGTAATTAACGTGTAGGCAGAACAAATGCGTATACGTGGAAATGGCAACGTCATATGATGGTACGTGAAGAACATTTGGAGGTCATTTAACGCGGTGCCCTGGGGAGCGGGCACTCGCCGGCCGGCCGGGAACATCATCATACAAATGGCACATTAGAGGCGTGCGGTCGCCTCGCCTCGCCGGACCCACCTTATCTTCCTCTCAACTATATTTGTTCTGGTGCGGATTACTAGAGATTTACCACGGTCACCGGCCGTTAACGGCCGATTATGCGTCCTCTGCAAAGATGGACTAAATTTAATAGCACCGAGTGACCGCGTTCGGAAAAACTACGTCGTACGCCAGTTATAAAGTTTGCATAGCTTTTTTTTATCAAAAGATAAAATTTTAAATAGAAGTCTAAGAGTTTTCGTTCTTTAATGACTAGGCTGAAGGTTAAATTTCCTATGTTTAATTACACTGAATTTTTACTATTGTTAAAGTAATTCTACTATAATGTTTGCTTAGCTTTGTGAGGTATGTAACTGTAACACTATACTATACTATTTTTAGTTAAAACTATAACATGGTATACTTGCTACCATTACACTATCACATCCTGTAAAGTTAACATTATTAATGCATGAAAATAAACCAAGGGTGGTGTTTCGTAGTGTTCTAAATAAGATGGTCCCGGGAGCGATAGTGCGGCTCCGCGATAAATCAGCTGTCTGTCGATACGGGGCCGCCCCGGCACAGCGCGCAACTTGATTTGTCGCGTCCACATTATACAAAACGTATGACCACTAGGGCTGGGGATATTATCGATAAGGAAAACAATAACAATGCTGGGAACGGAAAATATACGATTTCAATGTATTTCAAGTGTATACATTAAAACGTCAATTATTTTATCAGAAAGTTTATCAAATCAGTCGATATCCGTTGATAATATTTACGTATAACTTTGTTTACTATTTACTTTTTTTGTGTAAAACAAGCATAATTATATTATAAAAATTGCAGCGAATAGATATTAATTACGTAATAAATTTCTAACCCAAATTCGTAGATACTTTCTTTACTTAAAATGCTTGCAATCGTGTAAACTTTTTGATGCTTTCTAACTAAATTTTACTGTACAATAATGTTTAATGTACTTACATCATAATTTGTCGATGTGTGTAGCAAGTACGATCGCAGCACTTAAGCATTTATAAGCAACAGATACATTGTTGTTCACGAAATATTTCATTATCCGAGGGTCAAACCATTTTAGGCTAGAATGTTTAAGGGTACTAAAACTTAATGTTGTTGCTATTTATGTTTCTCAGCGGCGTGGATTAACAATCTGATTTAATTTCAAAATAACCCAAAAAGTAGACAATATCTGTCATAAATGTTGTCGGTACAGTACGTACTACTCTTCCATATTTCCTTGGCTCAGCTGTAGTCCATACTGTTACTGGTTTTGGCTATAGTTTCAACAGCCGGCCACTTGCCTGACGTCAATCCTCCTCGCGTATATATATATATATATAT
>DWLR01003104.1:0-14110 GCA_018246295.1 Papilio alexanor hazarajatica | reverse complement strand
AACTAATAATGTAACAAAAAAGTATGCATAATCCGACAACCTAATTTCTTCATCAACAATTAAAAATCTATTCAATAAATCGTTAATTGGCATGTATGTGTCTGTTTTGGTCTAGAAAACTCTATAGACATTACCTATCTAGTGCAATATGAAATTGCATATTAAAATAATAATGTCACAAATAAAAATGACTACATCGCTTTATAAAGAATTCATTAGCGCATCAGTATCGGCTAAACGTGTTGGCCTGCTTCCCCACAAGGCGATGTAAGCTGACACCGAGTGTGGACTCAGCGTTTTGATGCGTCGTGCTTAGTGCATATGTCACCCACCGATTGTGGATTTCATTTGTCTAAAATCGGACTAGGTATTTTACAAATTGCTAGCAAATTGTGAACTGAACTAATCTTTGAGAATTTGACGTATCGTGTGAAATGCAACAAACCTATTTTCTCCTATGTTAAACATCTCTTTTAATACTATATTATTTTTATAAGTAACTATCATGTCCAGCTTAAGAAAACTAAGCTATAATTATCTCACATCCCAACTTAAACTTAAATGTAAAACGCAATTAAAGTATTTCACAAGTCGAGAAATTACACGAAAAAAAAAAACGTCGTAAAAGATTCATTCAGTTTACAATTTGTTGACAGTTTATATATATCTAATTCGATTATAAAATGATGAAATTCACAATTGTTCGGTGACTTGCTGTGCAAAACTCAGCACCGGTGCGTTCGGTGCAGATGCCGCCCGCTCGCCGGCACATGCTTACTGCCTGCACCTTGTGCATAAAAACTGTTTTTGTGCACTAACCGCGAGCCAGCATAAATGACGCATGATCTATTTTATGTACTCGTATCAAATTCGTAATACAATAATTCCTCGTCATCGTAATAAGGGCAGTTAAACAATGTCATTTTATCAACCATTGATTTTCGAATCTTGTTTACCTATATCATATTTAGTTTACATTATTTTTTGTCGTAGAAGAAATCAAACAAGCTCAAAGAAACGGTCTAACTACTGTTATATTACTTTTAATACCCATAGTAGACTTAGTATAAAATATACACAAAGATACGGATGCGTTGCAAATTTTATAATTTCACGATGTAACGAAATAAGTATCTTGATTGACTCAGTCACCAAATAAAACACAAAATAATTTTCTTCCCGATCAGTCATCACAATTCTACAACAGCGAAAGTCTGCCTAGTTCCATAACCTTTACAATGTTGCTAATCTAGCATTATACATAGGACACGTACGTAGAGAGTCTTGTTTCAAAGTATACATAACGCTATGTACACTGTTAAGTGTAATGCAATCTTATAACAGGTGAAATGTGTCGTCACTTTATGATAACTTACTGTTCGTGCTAGTCTTTCACGTCTGCATCCCAGAGGGGTAAGCAGAGATTGCGGATTTCCATTTGGCGAGATTCTTACACACCCCTCTCGTTTCAACTACGTCTAATTAAAGTCGCAATCAATTCGCACGATATTTATAAAAATAGATTTTTCAAATAGTTAAATGATATGGATTTGCTAACATCTTCAGACCGTGGCAAACAAATAAGAAGTTCAATTGAAGTCGAATGGCCGCTTTTCGGAAACCTTCACAAATATCATAAGAATTGCAGATGCGTAGACATCATTAAGGAAAAAAGTACATTAAGAAGGACAAAGTTTAGATGGATTTAATTCGTGTTTCTTGTATTAATAATAAAATAGATTTTGGACATATTTAAATGTTTTAATACTAAATATAAAAAAAATGGATAATAAATGTCCTAGTGTCCTAATGTGTTATAGCGCCATCTTTTGATTATAATTGAAAACATACTTTTAACAAAATATTAGAAAAAAGTAATGCATGATGTTAAAATAACACCAAATACGATCTGTTTCATGAATATACGTTGCATATACAAATAAATAATATTTTGTTTATACTGCTAATGTGAATAAGAGGCATTTATCTTTTTGTTGATTATTAATAAGTTTTTTTTTTAAATAATTGTGCACAAATTTGAACAGTATACTCGTATGGTACAGAAAATTGTATTCCCTTTCGTGTACACAATACAGGCCTAGTGTGGAGCCCACTAGAAATTCCAGTCGAGAATACGCTACGCTTATGGAGTACCATATAATGTGTATTTCATTGCAGCTTTTGTAAATGTAAACTTTTTAAATAATAATTAGTACCTATTTTAAATTCAAATGATTGAATAAAGTTAAGTATTGTTGCAATATCTTATCCATTGATAGGAACGATTAGCGGATATATTTTGTTTGATATGACCGCTTGGTGCGGCTAGACTTCAACGACAAACACTAACTTTTAAGACGGGCGAGGTTCCAGGTTTGTTATTTTATAAATGACGACGTCCGACTGTCCCCTGTGACGCTTCGGAAAATAATACGAATCAATTGACACGTCAGTATTCGGAATCAGTAAAGCTATTTAGGCTTGAGAAGGTTTCAATGCAACAGATACATACTCGTACACATCCGCGAGAAACTTTACCCGCCTCTCAGTCGGGCAAAACTCCAGCTTAAATTTCTGAACAAATAGGAAGAGACACATAGGTGAGTATCTTAATTGAAGATGAACCTAATTTAATGTACTAAGGCGTCTGAATACTTTAACAGGTTTCTTTTTATTCATATGTGTGGGTTTTTAATATCTTATCAGTATAACTCGGCACAACACCGTTTGACTCATAATGTTTATTGTATGCATGTCTACGGCGGCGACTATTCAGTGGCTAAAATTTCGAGTGATTGATCTGAAGGTACAGTGTTTCCGAGGCACTAACACGTTTAGCATTGTTCATATATTTAAACGCTTAAACATGTAAGTGCAACTAATATGTAATACAAACTTTAATAATAATAGAAACAACAGCTACAACAACTGCCTCATAAATTAGCCGACTATTCCGAATATCCACCACCACACAGAATATGGTGAATATATTTTTATCCACTGGCAGGAGGTTTATGTTTTATGCGAGTACGTGTGTTGTTATGTATGTGGATGTGGTGGTACCTCCAGGAGCCTAAACGGCGAGACCGATTTTGAAGAGTGTGTTGTCATTCAATTTTTATTCTTGCCCGGACAGTCAGTCAGGCTCATTTGTTTTAATTAACTTCTAGATATTTCTCTGTTTCGACAGAAGAGGTTGATGTGCTATTTGCCTTCTAATTACCTCCTCTTGAATCCCTTTTCCTTCTCTACTATCCTGCTCTTTCTTACGCAGAGGTAACGCTTCATTAATTTTTCTTCTTATATATAAATAATTCTTTCAGTAATGGTGGTAATCGGTTAATAAATAAAAATAAAGCTTGCTGTATAAAAAAATTGTTGATAAGCTGAAGGTTGAAATCTTATTTTAATAACTGTGCAAAAATTGTTTTGTTGACCAGAGTCGCGCACTTGCACCTATCGAATGCGCTTCGTCACGCAGATAAGTGCAACGACGAGCGTACCTACAACATATGGTATTCGGAAACATATCCAGCTTAATTGGAAATTGCTATTAATTTCCACAGACAATATTCCATACTCGTTGTTCTTAAGATCGTTGTTCTTCAGCTCGTTGTTTCGTTCAAAAATACCGCCTTACGAATTTTCCCGACTTTCATCGTATCAAAGCAACAATATCGATCGACGCGCGCCCCATTGCTGCAGCACTATGCCACGGCTCTGATTCATTGCGAATCGCACAAGGAATGTATTGGAATAGTCGAACAGCTTTAGTTATGATTTGATTTACAAGACACAGTAAGGGCGTAGTCGTTTCGGCCAAGTGGCGCACTCTCGTGAGAGATGTAAGAACAGATGAATGCGCTCAAATTTGTTTTTATGTAGCTATCGACTAAGTGTGCGTCCATTGCTGCGTTTGTACTGCACGCTAATTTTCACTTCCGATAAAGTGTGCAATGGTTTGCAAGATGATAAACGATCGTATATTTGAAATTTGGCTATTGAATATGAGGCCGGATCAGAGCTAGCACGGCCTCGCGGTCCTCTGCGCAACAACGTAAAACGTTGAAATCAAAACTTTCACGCTACGAAGCGCTACGAAGTTTTACAGCTACAAACTTCCTGCTACGAGTCCGCCGGTGCGACCCGCACTCGAAACTTTGTTGTGATTAGTTTTTTATTTTGCCACTTTCCTTTATCAGTTGTGTGAAGATCGAATTATGCGTGCAAGAGTTAATACCCTGGTCAGCTTCAGTTAACACCGATATGAAATGTTGGAGTTGAAACATTTCTAAATCTATTCGTACAGAAATGGAAAATCTATTTTAGAAGCACATCAATTTTGTAGTAAAAGTTTACTCGTACGAGAAGAGTACTCGTATTTTAACTGCATTGGTATAAAATTCTCTTTGCAGTAGAAGTTACAGACCTTGGCTGTGTCAAATTAAAACGTGGTGTTACGTGGTGGGTATTTCCAACAAGCGCAGACGGGGCGAATTCGTGGCGTGCTGCGCAATGTTAGGTAGAGAAATTTTATAAAATACTTATTACTGAATTCATATAGAAAGAAAAGTTTGGTTAAATAGAAATAATTTATGGCAATTATTTATACGGAAGTAACAAGACTAACGAGTAATAACAAAAACTACGAAACATCGATACTGTTATCGATATTTAATTCGATCGCTCCTAATACCTTATTAACTTTAAGAATTCGAAGATCGCTTACAAATAAGTTAGGTGTCGATACGTTGAAGTTATCAAAACGTTACTATGCAGGCAGCGGCGGTAGAATCGGTTTTCGTTCGTGGAACCGAGTCGCAGGTGGGCGCTACGGTACGCGTGGAGCGAGCAGCGCCGCGCGCGCGGACGAGTCTGGTCGCACTCCGCCATTCCCTATTCGCTAGTCGTTCCAGTCTGCGCTCGGCCGCCGCTCGGAACGTTTGTGCCAGTGACGCCGTGCTGTGTGACACATTTGACAGTTGTTGATCGTGTGCTCGTGTTATGTTTTCGTATCGGAACTATGGTGTATCCCCATGAAAATGTGGAGTGATTTTCAGGTGAGTTATATAGATTTAAATAAAGATAATGCTAGCTGAAACGATTTACGGATATCAGTGTATAAATTTTGACTTTGAATTAATCATTATTCATTCCATCAGTAAAGTTTCAAAACAGTTTCAAGACTTAATATTGAATATAGTTGAACTTACGTAGATCGTTTTAAGCTTATATTCGAATAGTTTAATTAAGTTTATTGTAATGTAAAAAACTATTTGGTACCTTGGACTTGTGTAATGTTGGAATTCTTTGTTTCAATAATGAAACAATTCTTCCCATATGGCCATGGTAATAATTTCTCATAAATTCCAACTTTTATTACAATCAGAAATTGGCGGTATTTAGTTAGTAAGGTGTAACATAGCAGTAATCTCCACTAAATTTAAGCTTAAATTCGAGACAAAGTAAAATATATATTTTGAAGATTGTTGAAACTTTTTTAGAAATTATTAAATGCTTTTTCGTAACTATGTTAGTTAAATTAACATCATGCTAATTTTATTGTTAGTTTAACTTAGGTTAAAGTTTCCTTGTAAGTACAGAGTTCGTTTAATTGAAATATTGAGGATATTTTGTTTTCCATGGTAAATAATCACGATGATAATGATTTTGGGGCCAACATATATTTTCTTATTATTTTAAACATTGTTATTTTGATAGATCGATTGCGCGCCTTTTTTAAAATCTGACATTTCTCTACGTTTCCGCCGCGACCTGTCAAACGTCATGTGATAGATAGAAGGGCGCGTTCGGAGTTTTAAATCTAAGCGCTGTAGTCGCCTCGATAACTGCGTCGCTCGAGCTCGAGGCGAACGAGAACCAACAGAAATAAATGCGCTCCGTCCCGCTCTGGCGCGTAGCTGCGTCCCGCTCCTGCGGCTGGTGTTTTTGTGTCGGAGCGGGTTTTTTGTGCCCGCCGAGGCTGCCGGCGCCGCTCGCTCAACTCGGCCGCACATTAATTATCGCCGAGTTGGCTGTGGCGCGAACGCACTTTACTTTCTATGTTGCCCACTGTATTGTCTCGCTTAAAATTAGGCAGCGACTTACGAACTACGTATACTATACTAAAATGTACTCTTTGCCTACACTTCGACGAGCAAAATTTTGGACTTTTTTCTTTACGTTGAAATTTTTAAAATTTTCCATTTATTTAACTCTATTACGATAGATAAAAGGGTGTTAGTTGTTAGGTGAAGTACGTTGCCATGACAACGGCTGGGTGGTTTCATTGCGTGCAATCCTGCAAATTTAGAAATGATACATCTTCTGTTAATCTAAGACTGACCATTGAATAATAAATTCATTTTGTAGAGGACTAATTTTTTTTCTCTGAGTTGAACAAAAGACGCCTGAGAATTTTGTTTACAATCTTTACCTCATATAAAAGTTAAACTACTTTAAGTTTTGGTTTCTACAAATCTTTAAAAATGAATACTGAGTCTTCATTTTCATCTTATTACGATAACTTAAAAGTATATAGCATGCTCATGCTTATGTTACACAATTAGGGTAGATAGCGGAAACAAATACTGTTGTATTACCACTAAGATAATTTTGTCTAATACGATATAAGTTAAAATATCAGCATACTACACATTTTTATGTGTATTGTGACGATGATTGTAGAATAAAATATAAATAATTAATAATTAAAAAAGAACACCGATTTACCTAGTTATATCTTTGAAAGAGAACATTGAGGCCGATTTTTTTTGCTTTGCCATCAGTTTTTTGAAGTCTGTAAATAAATAGATAGATAAATAAATACATACAAATCAAACTAATAGAATTTTATACACATACAAAAGCGTAATAAACTAAGGTCCTTTTTTAATACTTAGTCTGGTTTTTACTAATGTTATTCTCTTTCTTGTTCCGTCTCTAAAAGAGACTCGTGTTGCTGTCTCTATCCATCCCAGTTTGACGAAAAGTCGTGAATGATGTCCTTCAATCTGTACGAGCTGTCAAAGAGCACGTGGCGATTGAAGTTGTATACGAGAACTGTATGCAAAGTTACGCCCGATCATGTGTTCTATGCAAATATTTGACGTCATAAACAACGAGCCTCCTAAAACGGGCCACGTGTTTGGCCTGTGCGTGTGGGGGACGTTAGGGGGTGGGGGTGGTTGACGGAGGGTGGCGGGGTGCAGGAATGCGACTTGTTGCAGTCACGTGCATCCGTCATCCGGGCTTCGGGAATTGAGCTGGGAACTTTTTTACATGTACGAATTATTTTTAGGACAGAATATGAGTTGTATTTTCAATGTAAGACGTTTTAAGGCATTTTGTTATTGGATTATCTCTACTAAAATAAAATGAAAACTTTATGTCTTTGTAATAGTTAAACTAAAGCTTAGTACAATAATTCCATAACTTTTCTAATATATTTCATGGTTATTTTGATACATGTTCCATTACATTGTTACCTGTATAGTTTTTATAGTATTTTAGGGTAATATTCAATAAGGAAATACGTTACAGAATTTATTCTGTAGCAGTAATAGTTTACTATTACTGAGTTGTTAGTCAATAAAAAATAATTCCTAAAATTGTGTCCGCAATGCGACATTTATTTCTTGTCGTATTTGAGAATTAAGTATAACTCTAATACATGAACAAAAATAATGAGAACTTACTATAATGTTCCTTTATTAGGTAGATTAGGTCCCAAATATTTTTATTAACCCTTTAAACCAACGAGGGCGATCATTAAAACGTTTTAACCATTGATACGCATTCTCTAAATATGGAACATCATATTATACTAGTAAGATCTTATTTAGTTTCAGTTATAATCCCATTAAAAGTAATAAATTACACTTCTATTTCGAGTACACAAGAGTTACAATAGGGATAAAAGATTTGATAATGCTTTTCAATTATTAGATAAGAGATAAGAGCTACAAAATGTATTTACGGTGAGACAGCTGAGCGTAAGCAAGGCCGAGAATCGCGCGAAGTGTGCGCGGAACATCTCGACACGTATTTAATTACACCTAAAGCCGTTAACATTCGAGCACGTGCACTAAAAGTTTTGTAAACAATAACAACAACAGACGAATGCATTCACCGCGACACGAGCAAGTCGTCATAATCATTTATGCTAAACGCGCGTAATTATGTAAAACGACCGGCCTCGTTGTGTTTTGACATATACGTTTAGTGCGTCGCTGAACTTGAAATATATTGTAGATAGTTCAACTCAATTTGGTGCGTGGCGCTATGTATTCTTGTATTTGTACAACATGCTGCTTTGTATGACATACACATGACATGTATGACACCGCAGTAGTCGTGGCCCCCACCTATATTCATACACACAGACATTTTATTTATACATTTTATTTATCACGGTAGCGTAATCTCGTAGCGCCACACGCCAAATGGAGTTAAACTATCTATCTATATTGACGTATTGTGTGATGAACTTGTAAGACATAATTACAATAATATAGGGTAACGACACAAAAGATGAATGGACGCAAAACACCTGTTAAGATTGTAAAAAAAGTGACGACGCTCGAAACGTCTGGTGTATACCGAATTCAATGCGGCAGATTATATTTTTATTACCGTCCTATTGAGTTACAGAGTTTGTTTACGTTTTTTTTTATACGACTGTCGGAGATTCGGCTTTTGCTCAGCTGACGATACGGTCATTTAACACATACTATTATAATGATTTATTGTATACCAACTTACGATTACTACAAATCGCTTTAAAATAGTTTTATTGGATTTTAAATTTTATTAAAGGCAATGTTTTTATTCATATGTAGGCTTCTCAAATTATACTTTAGACGAAATTAGTTCGCATCCCTCTTGTCTGTATGCTTGAATTTACATACGAAGTTAGTATTACCTTTGCTTAGTAACTTCTATAATAATATTAGCAACCTTTTTAATGTCACTTTAAGCCATATAAAATTTTACTATAAATAAGATCTTGAACAAAGTGACAAAGCAATATGGGTGATTCTACGTTAAGAGGTTGTCTGATATTAGAAAAGGTGGCTTGAAATAAATATTTAAAAATATGTCTTTTCTGAATTTGTACTATGTATTCAAGTATTTTGTATACTACTTCAAGATGGGCCAGTTACTTTTTATATGTTTTTAAGGGGCCTGGGGATATACTCTAAACATGAAGGCTAGGATAGTATAGCTTACTATACTGGGGGCTAAAAAATTTTTTTGTGGCACTTAGTTTATAACAATCAAATCATAATTTTAAGTCTTCGTATAGTCTTTTAAATGTAATTTGAATTATCGAACTTAGAAAACAAAAATTCATAGGTACATTATACGTGTATAATATTTTATAGACTGCTATATTGTTTGGTAGTTGTTGAATTATAAAACAATATAGAAGTAGATATAACATCGCGAAAGTCCCTCATACACATTTCCATGGCCCCGCCGGCCCGCGACCCAATTATGAGTCGTAATAAAATAATATATATGTCGTTGAACTCGCCAAGTTCGATGAGTAAACGTTGCACTGCGCGGAGACGCGGAGACCTACGGACGTCGATAATTTATGTAAATCCACGGCATTGTATAAGACTGATGTTTTTATGAGTGCTCTCCACTTTTGACGGTCAAGTTCGCCGACTCAGTCGAAACTTCGACAGTTGTTTTTTTAATATCGCTTTTTTATTTAGGCCTTTTTATAAAATTTTCAATCTAAAACATGAAATTATGTTGATGTTGGTTACGAATAAAAGTTGTTATACAAAGTAACATTGTTAGTTTTACACCTAAAGTACTTTTTATTTCTAACAGTCCCTTGTTTGGGTCGTACTTAAGACACTTAAACTAAAACTATATATGAGTACGTTTACTTTAAAATCCTCAAGAGAGACCTTGGTTTGGGCTGTTAGTTGGCACATAACCCACCAGGTTAGATTGTAAATCCTTGTAACTACGAATTCTTTTGTTCATTAGTTGCTTGCACATTGCGGCGATATTCCTTGAAAGCGTAATCTTTTTCCTATGTACGTACGCATCACTCAGTTTAACGCGTACGCATAACCCTTCGATGGAAGTATTGTATAGTATATTGTTTTTGTTGCGAGAGAAGCTTACGCTTAACGGAATGCATACATAGCATTTGAAAAATTTATTACTACTCTAGTATATTTACACACGCACACGTAGATGTAAACGTAAACATTTATGCCGTTTGTTTGTAAATCGTATTTTACTACAGACGTCGATCGGCGAGTAAATCTCGTTTAGGTATAATTATAGCGATAATGGCTTTATTAATAACATGCTACGAATCTATTTCGTAGGTGGAGTTGACTATTAATCATTTTATGAATGAACGCGTGTTATTACTTATGCGGGGCGACCGGTCAACGATATCGGCACGGAGTAAACGTCATTTTATAATCATAAGCTCATAAATAAACGGCGGTGACGTAGAGATCGGTCGGAAGGACGGCGGGTCGCTGTCGGCCACGTGGCTCCCACGGTGCGTTAACTCGCGCATTATGTAACAATGTTTTGACATTAAACAAAACAACGTGCGACACATTTAGTGCGCGGATCGATGAACTTGAGCCGTTTGCTTGCGTTTACGTTCCGCGTTACGCAAGTCTCGGCCGTGCGAGATTAATGCATGCTGGATTATGGCACGCGATATGATTTCAATTTACGTTCCGTTTCATTCACGGGCCTGAGATGACGGCGTAACGTTCCGGTCGTTTGTTTGCCGCTGTCACTGTCGCTAGCAGCTCGTCACTCGGCCTACATACTCGATTAATTTGCAAATCTATACTAAGCAAGTCTTCTTACTACAAATCTTGGTTCATCATACATAAACCGAGTAAACTTAAAGAAAGAAGAAAATAAAAGCCATGAAAGTAGAGTCTGCAGTTGATACCTCCATGGTTCCCTATATCACTAGCATTAGGTATATGTAGTCTTTAAGAAAATAGTTTGCGAACATTCGGAAAAGCAAACTTAATATTGGACAATTAAAAATGCGACAAGAAATGCATCGTATTTCAAAGCAGTGACTTATATTTATTCGGCGAAGCGGTCGGCGCGAGTAAACGTGTGTCTAACTTACTATTAACTGCAAGTTTGAGTTCAAGACGGCGGGGTGAAGGGAGTACGTCTTCACCCATTGACGGTTGAAGCGCTCCGCGACACTTTCACTGCTCCGTTATTGCAGTTACTACGCGCCTACCGTGCAGCGGGGCCGCGGTGAAGGAAGGGGGCCGCAGGGGGTGGCGGGCACCCCAATGCATTCACCCCTCGACGCCACCCCGTGCAGGGCTCGCCGAATACAAGAATGCGGGGGGCTTCACCAATTTAAGATGACATTCTTCTTTTTTGACATTTATTTTTAATCTATGCATCATGCATCTTAACATCAATAAATCTTAATTATCAATTATTTAGTAACAGTTCAGGTCGTAACGGGTGGTCATATGCTATAAAATGCGACAATTCTGATTCGTCTTAACACATCCCGACCTAAGACAAAACATTTATGTTAGCACAGTCTTACAACTTCTCTCTTAATGGTTTATTAGTACATTTTGCTAATCAATAGTGACATAATGATTTGTAAATGGTAGCAATGATAGAAGAATAAATGGGCCTGGATGTAAACTACGTAATACAGATATTACTGATTACGCGAGATTTAAAATTTTGTTTTGTAATAAGATCATGTATGGATCTACGCAGATCACACATGATCTTGATATGTATACCTACACATAGTTAAATAGATAATTTACTCGTCGAAGGATAATGACCTCGTTGTTACGCAATACAATCACGATCGTACACGGCTCGTCACAGATAATCGAGTGTTAGCACATCAGCAATCAATCTATTAACGATCGTATCTCGCGTCTAGACGCGGCGGGCGGGTTAAGTGGGACAATGTTAGCGAGGGCTCGTATTTGCGTAGCTGTAGCCACGTGTGCCCACCGGGCCTAGTGACAAGTGCTCGTGGCGGAAGTTTGTAAACATCGCCGGCCTTGCTCCCGGACGCCTGCTGCACCACACCGCGCCGCGCCGCGCCTCGCTAGTCACGCACCGCATCGATACACTTTCCCGATCCCGACATCGATGAATGGAAACTAATGCAAGTCGTTACGTAGGGCTGTCATGCTCACTTTTTGTTATCGATGTAAATCTAAGTCAAGGACGACTCATAAGACGATTAGAATTATTAATTCGAAGTTCGATGTTGTTCAGCTTAGTTTATCTTTTATCTTTACGTCGTTTTTTTTAGTTTTGCACTTCTGACTATAACTTATTCTAAGCCAATTAAGGGCCATAGTAAGTTGTTAGGAGACATATATTCTGTCTTACTAGTTTATTCCTTATAAAAAAAATATAGTCTAAAGTTTTGCGACATTTCTGGCAGTTGACATGTAAAATGCATCCGACAAACAAATCCTAAAGAGACAGTGTCTTATCATTTATATTGAAAAATTAAAATGTGTGGTTATGTGCAATTTAATCATTATTTTTGGACTTCGGACTTTCTATCTTTTGAGCTATACGGGATACACGGGGAACGATTCGAACGAAGTAATTAATTTCTCATCCGAATCGTAATATTTGTTTGGGCGAACGCAACAATGTCGATACTTGTCGATCGGATACATTCATTACACTAATGCAGTGTAATGAGCGAGCATATTTAATGCGTCCACGTAACGGTGACGTCACTGAGTGCTATCTAACGGTAATTAGATTTATATTTAGGCTCGAGTCGCGAGCGTGCGCGGCGGGTCAGTGGGCGGCGAGTGAAGGCGCGACTATCAGTTGATTGATGGCCGATAGATACATAGATAGCGCCGCTCGACATTGAACCCGTCCCGTCCGTCCCGGCGCTGCAGCTGTAAATATATCTGCGGACTTCCGGCGCTGACGTCACGCCCGTGACGTAGCCTCCCTCTGACGAAGCGCCTACGTCACGCCGCTCTTTCTGTTTACACTACAAAACTGTATTTACATTGTTATTGCATTGCGGCGGGCGGCGACTTATCTTTTATTGCCTCGTGGTTCTGCGAGTTTGAGGCTCGCGAAACGATTAAATATATTTATTTTGTTACCGGTCTGTCGCTTTACTGGTACTGTGCTAGCTTTGATGTTAATCGACTGGTTGTTTACGAGTTTGTTTATGCTTTGCTTAGTGTGTTTGTAATTATACGCCTATGTTATTAATCGTTTTCTGATGTCACATTTACACAAGTCAATTAAGCATTATTATAGAAGTTCATAGTATCCGTTTAATATTTTAAAAGTTATAATTAAATAAATTATTATAACAAAGCAATCATAGCAGTAAAGCGCTAAACGTGGTTACGTGGTTTTATAAAAACTGGATTCAGACAGCTTTTAATTTTCTTTTCCTCTGCCTATTATAGTTTGAATATACGTAGTGAAGTTGGTGCTTATATCTATACCTAATATTATTAAGGGAGTAAATTTGTTCACTGCATGAATCTTTGCTACATGATTACGCGTTTGAATAGAAATAAAATAGAAACACAATTAAAATTAAGAACAAAAAGCACGTATATTTGATGTCATAAAAAGCTTCGCCTATGACCCGGTGTACGGTAGATTGTTGTTAGTCATTTGGGTAGAAGCTCCTGGGACTAATCTTCTAAGTGCGTAACGTTGGAGGGAGATGTAGGGGGGCACTTCGGCGGGTGGTAAGGGGGGATTCATTAAAAATTCATTCTTATTTCGTAGCGCCAAGCCGTAATCAGCCGCAAGGAGGGACGAGGCGGTGCGGGGAATTGCATGTTCTAGCTTTTCTCATCATTTATTGTATCGCTGCTTTGTTTTATGTACAGTTCATATCGTTTCAGATCGTTTCTGACGCATGTGATCTACATTATATATTAATTAATTTAATATAAATGATATTCATTCTTCACGAGTAAATCAAATAATAGTAATAAGTACATTTTGTATAAGACACCTAAGGTTTAAGCTTTATCTATCTACCTTCATTACTTTACTAGTTGTTTACTGGTCTAACAATGATTCTGAACTCGAATGA
>DWLR01003103.1:0-14115 GCA_018246295.1 Papilio alexanor hazarajatica | reverse complement strand
ATTTGGAACAAGTATTTGCAAATACTCGTACTTGAAATACTAAGTACGCAATTTACCTAGTATATCCCATCTCTACTATGGTCGTCCACTGCTGGACGTAGGCCTCCCCCATTGATCGCCACAAAGATCGGTCCTCAGCCACCCTCATCCAATGCACTCCCGTGTCGACATAATTCCAATTTAAAATCATTCGGACTCACATTATGTTAAGTGACCGCCGTTATCCATCCACCTTCGCAACAATAACAAAAACTTATAATAAATCCGTTGCCCCAGTGTTTGTGAGGATAAGCAGAGTTTGTGGTGTTAAACGGAAATGAGCCATTTTAATGAAAACATTCGGATATTAAGATCTTGTCTTTTACCTTATTCAAGTATTAAGAAAATTTGCTGTAATAAGTCTTAGGATTGCGGATAAGAATAATAAATTAATACAGGATTTAATCAATTCATTTGTCTTAAACGATATCGAATTAGATTAATTAGTTTTTAAATATCTATTATTTAAGGGAAACAAATTAAGATTTTATCTATAAAATATGCATTTATTTATTCGTAATTGTTTGACAAAAACTTATTAAGGCGTTGTTCTAAATTTATTCTTTTGCGGCTAACATTAGAGTTGGCAGTTTCTTTTTCTTCGGTGAGTATGATCGATTTTGGTATTCGTAGACGTCGAGCTCGAACTAATTGCCATGAACCACTTGAGTTACGGAAAGAACCGCGAGATGTGTTAAGATATCTAATTTCTGAAGATAAGGGTCGGGGTGCACTTAAAATAAAATAAATAAATTAGATTCAAACAGGTTTTTGGTGTATTTTTAATGGACAAAATGCATAACAAGCGTTTAGTTCCTCTTCCTCTACTTACCATGTTGATTGATTTCAATATCCAGAGCCAATATTAATTAAACTGCATTTTAAGCAAATATTTACCACATCCCAAAAATGGACAAAGGAAGCTGTTCGTAAAGATATCGCGACCACAAAAAACGACAGTCCTAGCCTTCAATTAAGATAGTGCGAGATTGTCTTTCGCGTCTCTTTTTTATAATCGTGTCGAACGAAAAAAAAAATCGCTTTCGGTTGCCCCTTTTTTGGTGACTGTTCTCTTATGTCTTGACTCTTTTTGCCACCGGCGTCTAGAACGACTGCTCCTCTCGTTCTACCCCACGGTCAGTCTTAAACATAGTGTATTATTTGAAGTTGTGATGATGATTTAATACTTATACTAACTATTCTCGAATGATCGAAGTCTTTAGACGTGCAGGCGCCACAACTGACGGTAATAAAATAGACGAATTTCGTTTCAATCCTATAGTAACAGAAATTATTATTTTTTAATAATTATTTAGTTCTAGTCTCCAATAATGTCACAATATTAGCATTTTTTTGTAGAGTTATGAGATTTTAACTAATACTTAGAAGAATGGCATTAATTATATTATGCATACATAGGTTATATATTTTTAATATTATCTTACCAGAGTACTTGATGTTTCCTAAGAAGCTTTTATCTTTCCACTTCTGTGAGCATACTGGGCAGACGGAGCGACGTATAGACCATTTTGGCATTTGTTCAGCTTGAGTAGAGGGTTTTATTTCAAAAGCCGGCAATCCAGGCTGTGGCTCCTTGAAAGGTGGATACAATGTTACATTTATTTTTATTTTATCCAGAAGTACACTTTATGCGTGTAGGATACGATCATGATTACATTTAAGGGTAATTCGGGATTTTAATAATTGCTTTACATTTTAATGTCGTGTAAATTTTATTGCTGAAAAACCTCCTTGGTGACTGTGTACCGTTACGTAGCTGTTTCTGTTTAAAAAAATCGTTTGCTAGTTTTCTGTTTACAAAGCAAAAAAAAAAAACAAGAAAAGCTTTAGCTAGACTGATGTAGAATTCATCATGGCATACAGGTTTTTGAGATTATAGAATAATATTAAAATTAGTTACTATAACAATTTAAACAAGGAGTTTATAGTCTTATTCCTAAATCCTTAATCCAAATCCTAACCACTTTCTCCTCTCTCTCTCTCTCTACCTTATCCTTCTCTACATTCCTCATCAGCATAGATCTCTATATATAGAGTATCTTGTCACTTAACGTAAACGGTTTGCTCAATTGCCACCTTCTATAAAACATGTTAAGAAACATCTTGAATTGGTTGCAGTGTCAAACCGGTGCTGAAATGTTGGCACTATGTGCCAGTATCGAGGGTATGTCCATGTCGCGGCGTGTCGATACTCTGGAAAATCGAGAACGTGATATGCTTCGGTCCGTCATCCGAATACTCAGGCCATGATTACAAGGTTCTTTTATTTCACTGAAAATAAAAGAGTATAACTATAATATTAGGGACGCCTAAAGCTGTAGACTAGCACAAATCACAGCTTTAGATTTAGTAGACATCAATCACCAAGATTTAATTCAGGTTATCTGATTAATTTTCCCTGATCATTAAAATTACCAACATGTAGTAAAACCGTTCTACAATTTTTAAAACAAATTTTAATGTGCGATTGATTACAAAGAAAAAACTTCTCAAATACACAAGGAACAATAACTTGCAGAAAACGTGTCAATTTGAGGTATACAATGAGGATAAATTCAAGATTACAATGTATTGAAATTATGAATGTGTACGTTGTTAAAGTCATACTCAGTGAATCAATTTACTCAATGTTTATTTGTTGTTTACGCATAGGTCGATACAAACTATGTATATTTATGCGAAACCCCTTACTAATGACCTTTTTAATGCATCAGAGTCCCACTTATCCTGCTTTTAAGTCTTGACTTGAACATTTGCATTAATATCAAAATTATTGCATTAAACTCTTGCGATCATTATTATTACTATAATGATCGTGTATTGTTGAGAAGTGTGAGAAAGTTGTATTATATTCGTAATTGTATCGAAAGAGAGAAAGTTATGCGGTCTTTATTCTTTCATTTTCATCAATAAACTACGTCATTAAATCACTAATTTATTTTTTAAAGTTGTATGACTGTTGTTTTGACAATATAGGTGTATTGATTTTGGCAGTATCGGCTATTGAAAGAATAAGCCTCTCTACTAGACTCTTAAGTACAAATTTCATCAACCTCATCTGGTAAATTTCTCTCTCAGAGCTACTCTAATCTACGCAGAGCTACATTGACGCACTGCAGACACAACATCCGTGTGGCATCTCTCTAAGCGTTAATTTTTTTTAGGATTATATACTAATTTTTTCGACATTGGCTGTAACAAAAACATGGTTTTACACACATTTAAGTAACCAGATTTAAATGGTAATAATTTTACTGATAGTTTAACATCTGAATTACCTAATGGTCAAATAATCTTAATTGTACCCACCTTTCGGAGTCATTATAATGTTCTCCTGGTAACTCTATGGTTTTGTCTTGAGACTCTCTCAAGTCGGAACTTTGCTGACGTACCAAATTTAAGAGCATCGTATCGTGAACACCCAGGTCTTGAAATCTGTGATAGATGCAGTGAACAGAACTGTAATATGTGAAATGTTGTTACCATAATTATTAGCTATAATTATGGTTACATTTTCGAACATCGTCACGTGTTGAATTATTAGCGTAGAAATATTATTAACATGTATCATTTATACATGATTAGTTACCATCATTCGACTGGCCACATAACATCAAAAATGGAGTTGTGATCAAGCACACAACAAAAACAAACAAAAGTGTGATAATTGTAACATTTTATTGTATTTTAGTCGTATGTCATGTTTAATTAATTAAACTTCATTTTTAACACGCTTTTATCAGTTTCGCCTGTATGTGTGTAGATATGTAATGGAATGAAGGATTGATGACAATACAATCAATTCACAAATTTGTGCTATTACCCAGGCCGCGATAACCAAGATAGCAGAATAGTAGAAAAAACTAAAAAATAAAATATTATAAGGACTAAAAGGTAAAAAATGATTTCTAAAAACAATACAAAATAACAATAGAGTGCAGAAAGCAAGAGGTGGTTTTAAAATATTTTTATAATGCTTCTACTTTTAGCAGTATCTGTCAATAAAATATTTACCTAAATCAACTGACATCAGGCACCTGCGCTTTTAATATTTCATTTATTAATCACTATATCGTAATTTTAATTTTTTGAGAATTTACTTTCTACTTTTTAGTATGATTTTATATTAAAGCGTGTTTTTTTAAACTACTATTTATTGCTCCTGTTAACTAAGACCTTTGTGGCTAAAATTAATATATAATATTTTCTAAGCCTTTCTCAAGTTGTCTGGTTGAAATGGCATAGAATACGTTCAAAAATTAAATCCTTCCTTAATAAGCTTTGTTTGCTTATCTAGTAGTAAATATAGTTTAACTGCATAGAAACACATTGATAACACAGAGGTTTGAAAACCAAAAAAAAAAACAGTAATAACAATAAGATAAAAGTAAAAAAAAAAACAAAGATAATGAGCAAATCAGATTCCTCGTAAAACAACAGTGCGTGATTAATAAATTGGTTTAAATACAACTTCCTAGAACACCGTGAAGTCTTTTAATTCCTGACATATGTGTAATATGTTAAACAAATTTTATTAAGTTGAAAGTGCCTTAAATTAAACATTATATTATCCAATATGACTAAATGTTACTTTCTACTTAATAGTATAGCTTGTGAATGCAACTATCGCCAAAGATATTTCTAACTCTAAGTTGGATCGTACAAGAACAAAGGTCCCTCTTCATTTGGGACAATGTATTTATTTATTTTTCTATGGATCACTTGTATTGTTAATATTATAGACGACTGAGATCGTCTAACACCGTACGAGTTTGAGTTTTAAGTACATTTACAAATTGCATAAACGAAATTGCATAGTTGGGAATCAAATCCAAGGACTGCAACTCGTTCTGCTGGCCTGGTGGTGTAGTGACTGGACTGATAAGGTAAGACATCGCTTGGCTCGTGTGCATTCGCCTCTTGTACGATATTACTATCGAGATTACTGTGGCCCGGAGCTAGTATAGCCGCTCTGAACTGGTTTACCCGCCGTAGACAGGTAGTCTTACTGAGGAACGTATATTAATATCGCTATTCGTGGATAAGATTAATAGCGTACGCCAGGAGTTCTTAGTTCATAGGGCGGCATTGTCAATTATTTTTCTTTTATTTCAAGTGCCAGATACCCTCCATCCATTTGGAAAGGTGACCTCCTAAAGAGGATGGGAAATGGTTGGATGTGACAAGCAGAGAACAGTATAAGGTGGAATGCATTGGACATATGTATGTCTTGAAGTGGACTGATACAGGCTGATGATGGTGTAATAGGAAAACCAAAGACGTTTGATGTTTGTTTGTATTTGATGGATCGGAACTAGTAGTTAATAATAATGAACAAATCTAAAACTTAACACAACCACTTTATAAAGCTTTTCTATTTAAGTGAAATGTTATATTCTATTATATACGCGACATGAAAAAGCTCTGGATATGTGCCCTACATGAAAAATATTCATCAGTGTGGCAAATTATAAAGTAACAACAAATAATAACAAACATGTTATGACAAAATAAATAAAAAAATGATATCGTTGTGTCTCACGTCGCGGGCCTTTGTGTAACCCTAGCGAATACAAATGTGTAATTAAAACTTATTTTCATGAAAACTACTTTAAAATCTACATAATTTTAAAGAAATTAACTTTATTAGAATGTTTTTCTATTTAAAAAAAATTGGAATTCTACTCATATAATTTTCGCATAGAAAAAACATTTTATGACAGTATACAATTATTCAGTTATCCTTTTTTATTTCATGTGTAAAAAATGGTAGAAAGGAGATGGAGGAAATAAATTATGTAATTCCTGCGCAAACTTTACAAATTATAACCTAAAGTGCTGAGACAAATGATAAAATCTCACGTACTGTTTGCTATTCCTTTTTAAGTCGTACATTTCATTTAGCGCCGTCACAAAAGTCGACAGGTTTTGTGACGAAGATTCTTTTAATTTGTCGGCCTGGTCACACCCTAACGATCTCATCTTTTGCAGAAGCATTGCGTATGGATCGGTCCCAGTGCCCATAAATGAAATGCGGCTATCATCTTTTCTTGGCTTTCTGTAAACGAAGTCAATAGATCAAAAAAATACTGTACATTAGCAATGCCCAGTCTCTCTACCCATCCCTTATCCGTACTGCAGGGTAAAGTGGAGCGATCGCTCTAGGCGCGAGGTACGAGGTAATGGAATACAACAACATACGAGGTAATGGAATGAAATAACAAATACGATTATATTAATACGTTTGAAAATGTTTCGAAGTGGTGTAAGGATGCCCAGAACGAAATAGACTTGCCGGCATTTTCTTCGTCGTCCCGCAATGAAAATTTTCGTTTCATGCAGAACTGTTAAAACAAAAGGGCGCCGAAAGACAATCTCGTTCTACTTCGTTGTATCTCCTTTTTCATCTAACCCCTCTTTTTCCTAAAATAGATTTATTGTTGCGGATGTTGATAGACAACAGTGATCACTTGACAACAATTGATCCAGTTACTCATTTGACTTTTTTCTAACATAAAAATGCGCTGCAAATTTTATTATCTGATGAGTAATTTTTGGATAACGATGAAATTTCATCAGACAGTAAAATTAAAATGTGGAAGAGCTATATTCCGTATTTTAGCGGAGCCATGTTGTCGCTTATGGTGAAACCGATTGTGTTGAATTTATTCCATATTTTAAAAACATCATCAACGAACGAGACTGAGAAGATATGGGCTCAGGCAATTAGGTCAGACGGTCATAAATATAAAGAGGATAAATCACTATTAGATGGTATTCATAAAAGTAACTTTAAATGAAATGTCAAAATGACTACGCGTCGTATAAATTTCTCTAAAAAAATCTACGTTTCTGAAATAACATAAATGAAATATAAAAACTTTTAAATGAACGAATGGTCGTAAATATTGATTGTTCGTTAGTGTTTTTGTTGTCGAGACTAAAAGATCGTGACGGAGGCTGTGAAGGCTCTGTGTCGACTTTTTCTCTACATCCGTGACTCACGGCGGATGACTCACCATTTGTCGCTGTTCATTCGGTGCCCGATATTCGGTTCGCTTACGGCGCTTAAGGTTGCTTAAGGTCCTTAGTGACCGACTTATTTCAAGTTTTATTTGTTAACGGATAAGATATTATATAACGAGATATCACTTTTCGCTTTTAGACGATACAAATAATAAAAAAGTTTATTACAATATATATGGTATTCAGTTCATCTCAATAATGAATTCAAATATAGTGCTAGAGTTAAATTGACTAAGGAAGTTCCATGAACATGTAGAATCGTCGTCATCGTCTCTCATTCGTTCACTGCTGGACGCAAGCCTCCCCAATTGATTGCCACAAAGATCGTTCCCTTTACAGACTATTGAAGTAGGGTTATTTATATGATGATCTGAGAGCAGCATTTTAAGGGTTAGGAGTCCGTCAACATATTGTCAATTCGAAGACATTTCTTAAAAAGAAATCTTTTACTTACAGCGAAGTGCTCGGCGTAGAGTATAATTTAGAGTATCGTGTTTTCCATTCTCCAATTTTTCTCCAAGAGTATTTATCCTCTCTGTAAGAATAGACAAGATTAATACAACCGAAATATAAAAACAAAAATACAAACGTATGGATTTATAACGTCCAATTATTAAAAAATACTAATACATACATATCACAAAGGCATTGACTATGAGCAAGAAATAAAGAAATTTATTACAATCTTGCAAAAACAATATAAGAAACAATTTTAAGTTTATTATTAAGTTTAAGTGACGCTAAATACCTACATATTAAGTCCAACGAGTTTGAATGGTTAGTTTGGTACTTTTTCTACAGGAATGGGAAATGTCATAATTAAGAAAGAGAAGATATGGAAGAGGCCATCGCACATCACATTCATCAGAAGTAGATAAAACTTTTATTCTAATAAATTGCATATTATTTTTATCATCATATTGTTAATTTTATTGTCATTTTTGACAAAGTCGATCAAGATAGATTAATTTGTCTTTAATCGATCCCACTACGGTATTAAGTTTGTTTTTCAATCTGAGTTGGTTTATGAGTGATCATAATGAATTAACACCCACGTTAGTTGCGGTTCACTCGACTAACGTGTTCCTTTGAAAGTTTAAGAATGGCGCTCAGAGCCGAAGGTCAAAAGCGGGCGACATTTAACCGCAGGACAGTACAGTACTGAGAAATACTAATAACATTATTTTCGTTAGGTTAATATAAAGCTATTTGAAGCTGTTTATACATTGATCTTCTCTTCAATAATTATACGAGTATACTGGAACCTACATGCAAAGTTTGCAAGGAAAATGTTAAATAAAATTTAAATTAGTTTGTAATTTATCCAGTTCGAATTCTCATTTATCTCAATAAATGTTATATTGTCATCTTAGTATATTATCATCTCATATAAGGTGCGGTCTTTCAGTAGATATGTTAATTATAACAGGCGTGAATTTAAATTGAAGTGTTAGAAGGCGAAAATTGTGGCTTAAATTAGGAATGTGTGACTAAAATTGAAAATGGTGGACTTTGGTGGTTCGGACATGTTGAAAGGATAAAAGAAGAAATAGTGACAAAGCAAATTCATGACGCATATGAGGCAGATTCGGTAAAAGAAGTCCTAAACAAATTTTATCGATTAGATTGGCAACAAAAAGAGAGGAAAAAGACGAAAATAGTTGCCAAAATTGTGTTAAATGGAAATTTGTAATCTATCCTATCCTTCTAAGCAAGAGTTCTTTTTTATATTTATTTATAGTTCAATATGGTATACATTTCGCCATTTTTGTTGTCCGGAAATAGAGTATACATTTAAAAAAAAATACAATAAAACTAAAAATTAACATAACTATATTTTATTAACTTTTTTTAGAAAAACATAATTAAAAAAGAATAATTTTGTTACAATACTCCTTAAATGGCAGTAATAAAAAATAATAATAAAAATGCAATAGCAACGTCATCGAATGCACCGTGTTTTAACTTGTTCTCTTTCATGTGCTGTAATAATTTTTCTAAGATACCATGACGTTGTTCTATGGTCTACTGTTTATATTTGGAATCTCTTTTTTAAAGCTTATCAATTCTTCTTCGGAATTTTCCATATTGATTTTGCAGCGGTACTAATTTTATTTATCATAAAAAAACTGATCTTTGATCGTTAAGTTTTACACACAGAACAGAACAGAACATGACCCATGTCAATTATATTAGGTTATATTACTTTTAATATATACTATAATAATATAATGAATGTTGTCATTTGTTTTCTATATTCACGATAATCATCGATTTTTTTAAATGTATACCATATTTCCGGACGGAGGAAGTACTATTTAATTAACTACAATTGGTGGTTACTAATAAGAAAAAAATATTGTAAATTACGATATTACACGCTTAAATAAAATAACCAAATGACGGCAAAGGGAAATTACGTTATATTACAGAAGTATTGGAAAAAATGTGAACAGATTTGAAACAATTTAAAGCGACTTCAGAAAAACAGCAGGAAGTTTTCAATTCGCTTGTATTTTTTTGTATGTTTGTTATCTCAATACTTCGTCATTCATTAACCGATTTCGTTTTGTTTGAAAAGGGAAAATCGGAAGTGTGTCCTATTTAACTTTGACATTGAACCCTGCGGTTCCGAATATATATTGGAAATTGACATATTGATATGGTTTTGATGTATTTGTAATGAGTTGTAACGTAGCTAGAGATGATTTAATACTTAATGACTTATAAATAAAATAACGTACATTAGAAGTCGGATTTTTGTTAAAAAATTTAAACTATAACATTAATATTTTATATTTTAAAGGTAAAATTATATTTTAATATGTAAAGTTTATAAATTTTTTAGATAGCCTTATTCTCAACAAAAAAATAATAAATCAGAAACATAATTATGTTATCAGTGCTGGATAAGCATGAAGGGATTGTTCTTTTAATCTTTTTTGAAATAGCGTCGTATTAATAACCCACATCTGAGGTTATTAATGATTTTTTTTTCGATTTACTTATGTGTATTGGAGAGTATTAGATTATCAAAATTTGTATACTTACGGCATTTCTTAGGATTGGTTGTTTTACATTGAAATTCTCATATTAAAATCGCTCAGAAAAAGTCGTAGAAAATATAAAAAATTATAATGTAATTTATGTCATTGTGTCAAGATAGTCAAAGATAAAGGACTATAAAGGAGGTTTACAATAAAGAATACATTATTCATCATATTTTTCGGTTCATTTTATTATTTTTTGTAACAATGATATTTATCTAAAACAATCCGTAAATCTAAATTTTGCTTATACAATCATATTTATCTTAACAAAAACCCAATAATGATAATAAAGAATATCATGTTTTAGTTATAGTAAAGTCATTGAATGGATGAAATGAATGGATGCTTCAATAATACATTAAATTTTGTATTGAAATGTGCTAAATCGATTGTTTAAGATCTGTCGCGTTGTACTAATGCTTACTTATGTTTATACGTTCATTAAAACAATACTATTGTTTATATCTAGGTATCTTTACCAATGACGGAATCCTCATGCCATATCGAATTGCCTAATTAGAGCCCCAAAAATAATAAATAAAAAATAATACCCAAAATTTTGACCTGGAAAATTTGTTAATGGGGGACGCCTTGTTTGTTCTCTTAATTGCAACCTTGAAAAAATGTGTGTAAACGTTAAGAGGTTTCAATTCCGATACCTACCGACCTTTGAACATATCTATTAATTTATGAAAATGTATTATGTGTATACCGGCCTAACTGGCCGCTGCGCGCCCTACCGTAAATACCCTATTTACATACAATAATTTATACATTACACCTCTTTCGGGTCAACAATTTTATAACAAAGATCAGAACACTGTATAAGTAAATAATTAACAAATATAAATTAAAAAACTATTTGTCTAAACCTAACCTCATGGGTGACCGCCTCTCACGCTTTGGTGTTGCTTGCAACAGTAACGGTGGTAACTGTGGAGAAGATTGGATTTCCCGGGATTCTTTGACCTCGGATGGTTTAGCTTGAGCAACCCCGGCATCACCATTCCTTTCCTCTCCGCTGCAAGCGACATCATCAAACCCTTCAACACCCTCACTGCCCGCCGTAATCGCTTCAGATGGGAGGTTTGCAGCTAAACCGATCCGGGAAAGACTAGGCCTCCGGCGTACTTGATCTAAGTGCCGTTGGTACAGTTGTACGTCATCGCCCACCAAGGTAAACCTACGTGACCCGTCGGCGCTTACGACCTAAGTTGTACACCACTTCCTCCTACTAAAGTTTCGCGCCCAAACCTCATCCCCTATATCTAATGATCGCGACACACCCCCCGAGCTTCAACCTGTTTCTGTTGTGCACTTTGCACCCGTTCCTCGAGCGCGCCGTCACTGCGAAGCAAATCTAAGCGTGAACGCAATGTGCGACGTTGTAGCAGCAAAGCCGGAGTTTCACCTGATGTACTACGTATACTATTCCTATAAGCTAGTAGAAAAGTCTATAACGCCTCGTCGATGTCTACAGAATCTCTTCGCGCTTTTCTGATAACTCGCTTACATAATTTAACGGCATTTTCTGCTAAACCGTTTGACGAAGGGTGATATAACGATGAAAACGATTGTCGAATGCCGTTCTTGTACAGAAACTGTTTAAATTCAGAGCTGATGAAAGGCGGTTCCTGATCTGAGACTAGTTCTAGTAGTAATCCGAAACGTGCAAAAGTTGATCGCAAAAATTTAATTACAGCTGTTGCGTTAGTACGAGTCATCTCATTAATTTCGATCCATTTGGAGCTCGCGTCAACTAGTACTAAAAATGTTTTACCCTCAAAGGGACCGAGGAAATCGACATGAACCCTACTCCACGGTGCCGGTATGATGGCCAAGGCTGTGGCGGGGCTCGCGGTGGATTGGCAGCCTCTAAAGCACGTATGACATTCCTTACAAATCGATTCCACTTCCGCGTCAATGCGTGGCCACCAAACATAACTCCGGGCTAATGATTTAATTTTTACCGTGCCTAAATGCGCAACGTGTAGTTGTTTCAAAACTATATATCGAAAGGATGAAGGTATTACCATCCTGTATCTCCACATAATGCAACCTCTATCTACTGAAAGTTCATTACGCCTAGTATAAAAGGTTTTAATTCCTCGGTGTCGCAACTCATAGACCAACCGAACTTAACATAAGATAAAACTCTTCCTAACACCGCGTCCTTTAATGTTGCCGCTCGCACATCTGATTGAGTTACCGGTAAGAAATTTTCAACAAAGTTAAGATAAGTCACTTCTTTCGGGCCATTCGTGTCTGAACCTGGTAATCGTAACCTCGACAAACCGTCGGCACAATTTTTGGTTGAGGTGACGTACTTTATATCAAAATTATAGCCGGAAAGTAAAATGGCCCTGCGTTGCAGCCGCGATGCCGCCATGAGTGGAATTACTACTGGAACTACTTTATTTCCAAAAATGAAAGTCCGAGGTTTGTGGTCAGTCCGTAAAGTAAACTTGCGTTCGTAAAGGTACTGATGATACTTCATGATACCAAATATAATCGCGAGAGCTTCCTTTTCTATCTGAGAGTAGGCACGTTCCGCTTAATCGAACGAACGAAAGGCATACGCCACCGGCCGCTCGCCGTCCGCCTGACATGCGAGATGACCGCGCCCACGCCGACCGCGCTGGCGTCAGCGGTCAGTACCAATGGCATATCTAAAGAATAATGCACAAGAACACCACTAGAGCTTAACAAAGACTTTATTCTTTCGAACGATGCCCTACATTCTTTATTCGTACTAGAATCGTACTAGCATTTTTACTGAATTTACCGTAATAATTTACCATACCTAAGAAGGCACTTACTCGTAGTTCGGTAATATTCGTAGGTTTTCGGCACTCGGGTGCACTTCGAATTTGTCGACGGTATGAACCAAGTATTCAACTGAATCAGAAAAGAAGGTGCATTTTTGTTTATGAACCCTCAAACCAAACTGACGTAACCGTTCGAAAACTCGATGCAAGTTGTCTGTAAGTTATTTTGTGTCCGTACCTGTTATAATTATGTCGTCAAGAAAGACACCGATGTAGGGAATATCAGCGAAAAGTTGTTCTAATCGCCGCTGTAAAATTCCAGGGCTTGACGATAAACCATAAATTAACATGTTATAATGATACAATTATGCGTATTAATGACTGTACTTGCTCGACTCATCCAACTCAAATTGAGCGTACGCTTGAGACAGGTCAGTCTTCGTAAAATGTTTGCCACCGTTTAAGCATGCTAACAAATCGTCAACCTTGGGTAGCGGATAACGGTCAACTTTTATAACCTTTTTTGACGTCAACTTGAAATCGGCATAAATGCGTATAGTACCGTCCTTCTTTACTACCGGTACGATAGGCGTCGCATAATCTGAGCGCTCGACGGGCGTGAGGATACCGTCGCGCACCATCTGCTCCAGCGCGCGCTCCACTGGCTCGCGCAGGGCGTAAGCGAGCGGTCGCGCGCGCAGGAACACCGGCCGCGCCCCCTGCTTATTACTACCTGCCTACTTCACAGTATCTGGGACTGAATTCCGACAAGTTAAAACCACTGCCGCTCTCCTGCTGCACTGAACATTCATCAACACACAATCTTATGCCCAGCTCTGCCATCCATTGTCGACCCATAAGATTGGTTTTACCATTCCTTATGACATATAAATCTAGTAATTATTCTACAGCACCGTATTTCACTTGAGGTATGATCACCCACAGGGCGTACTACTTCTCCAGTATAATATCTTAAAAGTAATCCACAAGACTTAATTTTTAAGTGACTGGAAAGCTGTTTATACAGTTCTTATTTTAAACATAATACCGCACTACAGGTATCGCATTCTATATTAATATTACATCCATTAATATTTACAGTCTGCATTGTCAGTTTACATTGTTTTTTTTGCCACTTGCCACTGTTTGCCTGGAGGAGGCATCTACAGTTTCACCGGATTTGAGGTGGCCGAGCGCTGAGGGCGCTTAGC
>DWLR01003102.1:0-14116 GCA_018246295.1 Papilio alexanor hazarajatica | reverse complement strand
CCAATAGTCTAATGGTTACCTAATAGTCTAATGTTTATCTTTATGGACTACCAATCATGAGGACATAGGTTTAAATCCACTATTGTCATGAACCATGTCCAAGCACAAGT
Organism: Papilio alexanor hazarajatica; assembly: GCA_018246295.1. Classification (NCBI taxonomy): domain Eukaryota; kingdom Metazoa; phylum Arthropoda; class Insecta; order Lepidoptera; family Papilionidae; genus Papilio; species Papilio alexanor. The sequence goes on along the minus strand of DWLR01003102.1, from coordinate 14,006 downwards.
TTTTAAGCTTAACTGGAATGGAATTAAAATAAATTTAGTAGTTAGTAAATTATTTCAATAACATACTAATTTTCTTTGTAAAAAAAAAACACTTAACCATCATCACAATATATATTTTGTGGCAATGTCTTCAAAGATTGATAAGTGCTTGTTTAGTTCTCAACAATCAATAGAACTTTAGATGAATGCAACTCTCTGTGTAGAACTGCGATTGGGACTGGTTAAAAAAAGATCAGTAAAGAAAAAAAATCAAAATTTACAATGGGTTGGGGAGTTAAGGGCTTCAAATCTCATTTTATTAATCAGACAAAACTTAATACTGCAGAAAAGATATTGGTGTAGAAAATTTATTATTTACCTTTACAGCTTTTTGTATTGTATATATTTTACATTGTTGCTCCAATGCTTATGCATATCTATAGAGATGTTGTTAAATTTTATGAATCAAAAATTCTATCTATCTGTATAAAAATGATATGAATGAATAATAACTGCACATGTTGTCTAAGAAAATATAAATGTTTAAAAATACTGAATTGAATAAATTATTTGACAAACTGAAGTGAGTGTTGAATGTAATATCCTATAGAAGCTTTATTATTGTTAGTTTGTTTCTTATCTCATTTATACATACGTTGGTTTCCTTCTAGACAGTCCCGGCATTCTATCCTTAGGGTCAATAACCCACAAACTTTTGTCACCTTAAACATAAATTGTATTATTATTAATAGATAATTTTCATCATAGAAATAATAATATTAGAATCTGAGCACACATCATGGGTTCAATCTATTGCTATTCAAATGCTAGGAACTACCAGTTGGATTTGGAATTTTTTTTATTTGTAAGCCCACTTATTAGCGAAGGTTAAAGACTATTTAATATCACCCTACAGCCCTTATGTTTTGATGCGACATGTGAAACCAAATAGGATAGCTAGTCTGGAATATAGGGCACAGGCATGGGTGAGATTAGTCTAATAGGAAATGTTTCATTGCACAACATACCAAATTACCATGAGTTTCAAATTAATTGTAGTTACTCAAAAATATTTTCCAAAACAGAGCTACAACTTACGGGACATGTTTTTCTGTATTTCACGATGATTAAAATTCTCTCCCCCCCAGCTTTCATTATAAAATTTCTCCATTTCTGCTCGTAAGGTTGACAGGGAATATCTTCTTTTCTTACAAACTTTCTCTTTCCCTTTTAGGTTATCAAAATCAAGATCTTCATACAGAATCGCTGGTACTTTGGTGGAACCAAATTTTGTTACATCATTTTGAAATGTATCAACATGTTCAGTACTCTCCGGTTCTTCTTGGAAACCGGTAACATTGGCCATAACAATGTTTTCATCAATGATGGTATCATCAAATGTCGTTTCTGTTAAATCTATGGTCGGTTGACATTGTTCTACTGTTGAATTATTTTGATTGGGCTCTTCAAGTGTCTTATCTCCCTCCACATGTTTTTCTGAACTGACATTGTCATCTAAAGTGGTACAAATATTCTCTTCTGCAACTTTTTGACTTTTTGCTGGACTTGTTTTCTCCGATTGGTTGGAATCAGATTCATAAATATCCGCATGAGGAAAACTTCTATCAATGAAGGAATAACATGTGATATTTTTATCAGCGCCATTCGTAGATTGATTGCTGTCAGAATCATAAACATCTGCATTTGGAATACTCTTCTCTGATACTGAATAGTTTTTAGTTTTCTGTCGTTTATTCTTTGCTTTACTTTTAGGTGTTGCAAAGTATTCACCTTCTTTAGATGCAGGAGTAACAGGTGCCGGTGTATTTGTTACGGGTGTAGATGTTGCAGTATCTTTATTTTTCTTCTTTTTTTTTCTTTTCGGAGGAGTGCTTTGGTCTATTATATCAGAGCCATGGAGACTAAAATCAAAGCTTTGCTTGTTTGTATGTTTGGAGGAGATATTGAGTGCTATGCAGTCACTACGAATGAACTCATCGGAAACTGATGAGACAATTGATGGAACAGGACTCGACGATATGTCTCTGTCACTCCTATTCGTTGTCTTTTTATTATTGGGACTTATTTTATTATTTTTCTCATCAGCCTCAATAGTGTTTGAAACTTCTGCAATTTCATCTTCATCTGAACTCTCAATAGTAATGGTTGGTTTTGGTGGCAATTTTACCTCAATAACTTCATCCTCATCACTCGATTGCAATTCTACAATATTTGCGGGTCCATCGTTTTCTAGTATCTCTATACTTTTCTTTACGTACTGCGGCACGGGAGATTGAAATAAGGATAAATCGGCAGGTAACGGAGTCGTCATATTACATTTTTCTCCCTTGGATTTTATGTTTTCCGAGAAAAGAGGTTCATTTGAGGGCAGATTGGGTTGTTTTGCACGATTAACCTTTTGTAACGCTTGATCATCATTTGTGTGCCAATACCGACGTATGTTAGTTTGAGGCCGTCTGACCACGAAGTGATCATCCTTAAGGTTTGTGGTCAAATTGGCTGTCTCATTACCGTTATATCGCATAGAATAAAACCGTTCCTTTAGCTCATTTTCATTAAGATCCTGAAAGTGAAAACGATTGCAAAATCATCACGCATTGTTGTGTCACAACATAAATATGGTAACCTCCGAACTTACCTCCTCCATATTTCAGCGGTGAATTTGGATAAAACAAAATACCACACGAAATTAACATAATCGAAAATTGTGTTGGAACAATTATAAAATTGTTGAAAGCATTATTAATAACTAAAATAGAATTTGTATTTATTATGGACACGTCTGACACTCCATAGCGAGTCGAGTCTCTTAGAACTAATAAAAAAAATTAAACCATAGATTAAAACAAACGGATGTCATATTTGATCACAGATTATTTAAAAATTATTTGAAAACAACGACCAACAAATACTTTATCAGGCTAACGCAATTTCGAACAAAAAATATTTTGTGTGGAGTTTGGAGGTAACTATTAATAGCGGATATTTCTATCATACTCCATCATCTTCCTCTTCTGCCACACCTGACATTTAACATTTAAAGCTTCGTCAGCCATATTATATTGTAAATAAGTTATTATGAAAGGACATAAGTTTATTATTTTGCAATTAATGTCGTGTTTTGTTTTTAAATAAAATGCTAAGTGTGTGAATCATTTTAACTAACATGCCATAATTATTAATGTTTGTGCAGTCGTCGTAGACTTAATTAGTTTGATAATGTTAAATTCATTATTTTGTGCTAGTGAAGTACCTTAAGCACTATATAAACTATCGAAAATGTTTGTTCAACAAGTGTTATCTGTATTGATAAGCATTTGAAATTGTTATTATGTAGTTAATTTAACACAGATGCAAGAAATGGGTTATACTTGAGGGAAAAGAGGACTTGGCATATTCTGATCGAGAAGTTGCATATTAAATGACATTTTATGTGGAGAGCACTTTCAGAGAAGGATGTGTGAAGGATGTGTAGGGTTCTCGAAGCATATCTATGTGACAGACCACTAAAGAACAGTTATGTACGGAGTCGTATACATATGTCATTTATAAATAAACCTATTATAATTTTTTTTTCAAAATATAAACCTCTGGCCACATTAAAGACCAATGTTGTTAAAAACCAATCTCAAAACTAAAGGTGACACACTTTCAACCTCAAATGTGCTATCGTTTGAAACATGTGATTGTAAAAATATAAGCCTCGCCTCGACACATTTTATCGAAATCGATAAAAAGCATACTACGCTTCTTAGCTCTTACGGTCGGTAGCAATGATTTTTCTCGTGTCAGAAAATTTGACATTAAATATTTTCATGTCGGTAATGATGTGACATACAAAGAGTCAAAATTATTTTTTTGTTCTAATTACCAACTCTCTTTGGACCTTATGTACAAAGTTGGCATATTTGGTGGCAAGGGAGATCTAAAAAATTTATTCTCATGTAATCGAAAAATCTTAAGTAGACATTATTAACATTTTAGCTGCACACTTGTACCAGTTAATTACATTATTTTAGTATAAAACATGACCAATAAATTAGCCACCAACATTTTTCTAACGTATAATCACTTTCAATTTTTTCCACATTACCATTTTTATTTAGGAGCTTTTCAATTTCTTATAAAATTTAGATTTGACAAAAGGTTTGCCACAAAAATATTTTCTTAATCCCTTGTCGTCTTGATCTGTGACATAACCCTATAAAAGTTTTTATTAATTACTAGAAACATTTTGCATTGCACCTTACTCATTATACGAAATTCCGAAAATACTTTCACTTTTCGTCCGTAATCTATTAAATGGGGGAAGGGAATACCTTGGTGTATGGTCATTTGTTCATTACACTTTTATTACATCCATACGCTTAGTTTTTTTTTCCGGAGTTCATCAGTGGCCGTGTCAAACAGGCGGTTAGTGTTTTTCATATATATATATGTATATCCGTTCTATTGTCACCTACCGCAGCCTAAACGATTTGACCGATTTTGAAGATTAAGATGTGATTAGTTCGATTCGTATTTTGTATTCCTTCTCGGAGTGGATCTCGGTCGGCCAGTGCAACAGGACATTTTGTATGCATATAAAGTATGGAATTCTTGAAAAAATAAACGGCAAAGAGTTGGTTGATCGAAATGATTTTTATTTAATTTTGAGGTCACTTCTTGAGGCACACTTTGAGGCAATTTCTTGTCACTTTTAATTAGGAAAATGTGTTCTAGTATTTAGAGTATTTTTCTTTCAGGTGAATATATAAAAATTATACCCTATGTGCTAGAAAGACACTGAAATTTATTAGGTAGATGAAAAAAAAAAGCAATTTTTATTTTATCATATATATTTTGACTTACTAGGGTAAAAATTAAAATAGAACTTAAATGTCATCAATAACTATGTTCCATCCATAAAAATATCTTAAAACGGACAAATTATCACATGTTTTACTTGAGCAGTATCACGTTACAATTTTCAGCCATCTTCCCAAGTATTCGCTGAGCTTCTGAACCGCGTTTCTGTTAATGAACAATATTGATTTTTATTAAAATATTATGAGTGGCCAGTTATTGTCATGTTTTACCTGACTAACAGGAAAATAATGATTTTCACTGATATGTATGAATATATGTTTGTATTTACGTATTTATCGCCGTTCCATTGTGACGTTTGATACCATAAAAGGCTAAACCGATTTTGAAAAGAGAGGTGTTATTCGATTCGTATATCTATCCCGGAATGTTGTAGGGTACATTCAGTATGACTTAACATTTTTTTTAAATTAATTACTAATTAAATTTGCTATCTGTGACAAATTTCTTTGGTTCCTACAATCTTTAAACATATACCGAGCATAGGTCTGTTGATGACAGGCATGTTATTAAAATATATTGAGAACTTTATAACATAAGGTATTGGCACCACTTTAACATATCCTAAGCATTTCACTTCAACCAGTGTCAGATTTTTTTTTGTTTTTGGCTTTCACACTTTGGTGTATTTAGCCACTGACAAAGTGTCAGATTTGAAAGCAGATTAAGATTGTCAGGCAGGCCTTCATTATCACAGATTATGTTATAATTTTAACCTGATAGATAACGTTGTTCGTTGTTGGCTGGTGCAAGGGAAGAGAGACGCGACTATTCGTTCCGCAGCCATCTCCGAGTCTTCACATCGCTCCGTCCAGATTGGTTCGCAGTGACGACTGGTGGTCAAAAACTAAATTAATTCGTTGCTGTAAATTAATGTTAAGGCAATAATATTTTTTTCAAAACCGTTTACTAAAAAAGATGGAATTGTAATTTATATTTGAATTTATGTTTTTACATTTCATAAAACATTTATTTGATTTTAAAAAATCAATAAAACGTAATGCATAATCGTTTCGGTCATGATTAGATCAGAAAGGTGACATTACACTTTTATCTCAAACATCGAAAACTGGTATTGGCTACTAATATTGTATATTAACGATCAAAATAACAAAAATGTTCACTTGACAAGTAAACATAATTATAACGCAAAATAACTAAACCTTCTTGCAACATGTTGCAAGCTAGCTCTAAGGACGGCGTCGTAAGCGCTGCTGGCTCCGCAGAACGCCCCGCTCGTCGCGCCAACGCACGCCCATGCAATGCAGCCGCCGGTGCGGACCAGAGGTGATAGGCTCTCTAATAACTGAACGTTAAAAAGGATATAAACTTTTTTCTGGAAGAAGAAAGTAATCTAGAAAACAGTTCACGTCATACTGTCGCGTGACTTATGCAACTGCCAGATGAGTTGTCAGTGCGTTACCCACTAAACAAGGAAAGGAGATGAGAAAGGGATGGGAAAAGAAGGGAAAAAAGAGGCTCTGAAACACCTAAGTGAAAACACGAAAGAAAAACTTGCTTGTCGAGCAAAAAAGAGGCGAGTTAATCAGAGATTACCCTAAGAATTTGAGTTGTAATATTAATGTTTACAATTCTCACCTTTACATTATAATAAACATCCTCAGTAACTATTTGCGTGAGACCATCTAAGCCACTTTGCTTAATTTCAGCCCCAATTACCACTAACACGTCTGCTTTAGCAGAACCCGCTCCGCTCGTTCCTGCGTTCGTCACTGTACTCACGGTACAGCCGCGCGCTGAGAGTCGCTTGTTTATTTCCCTCCCTAAAGCGCTTGTGCTATTTGTAATCTGAAAAACGTACATGTTTTTAACTTTGTCATCATGAAATAACCCTAATCTATTTCTTTCAATTCATCATGAGAGTCTGCTACATATCAGGAGACATTTGCATTTAATATCGGACGGTGCTAGCCAGATACGAAAACAGTCAGATACCAGGTACAAATAAAAGGCATTAGAACTTGTATGAGAGCAACTTTGATGGAGATTCGATAATCAAAAGAAATGTAAAGTTTTCCATAAAAAAAAAGATATCAAGAAAGTTGACACAGACAGTATGTTTTTTGCTACAGCATTCTTTAACTTACTAGAACATTTTTTACAGGTCGCCGCTGCCGGGCAGCCACCTTCGACCTAGCTGTGTACGCCAGAAGTGCTGAGGTCACTAGCAGGAGGGACCCTCCCTCCAGTGTCGCGAGCAGCCGCCAAGCCAGCGCCGCCCCACCCTCTACAACCTCCGTCATTGCCTGCAAAAGGGTTTCAACTATATTAACAAAAAAACTTTTTTGAAAACATATCTTTTGATTTTTTTTCTAAATATATGTGTAGTAAAATTTATATAAAATATTTTGTCCTTTTTTATAACGTCATATTAAATACCGTATATAAGTATATATTCCCAAGGAGGGGTGGCGTCAGGCAGGCGGCCGACCGTAAAACTATAGCCAAAACCAGTTACAGTATGAACTACATTAGAATCCAGGATACATGGAAGAATAGTACATACTGTGCTGACCCTACGCAAGTGGGAAAAGGGTAGGGAGATGATGATGTATAGTAAAATCCTCGTTCTAGTTAGCGAACAATTACTCGGCTAATAAGAGGTAATATTCTAAATTTTGACCAGCTTAAAATCGGTAGCACTTATCTAATTGTCGTGTATAATGAATGAAATTCGACAATGAAATGACATGGAAAAGAACTAGCAACTTCTTTGGTAATGTGTACAAGTGTAATGTGTTCTTAGAAGACAGAGATCACTTAACTTTCGACTAAATTTTAGCTAGCACTAAGATCCTTCACAATAGTCGAATACGAATGAGAGATTCGAACCCGCGACCTTATATTTCGCAGTCCATACCCCTAAACGTACTATTCTTTTGGCACTTTTATTTTGATAGCAGTGTTAATAATTAAGATTGTAAGGTTCGAGGAATAAAAAGAAAAAATTACATTATGAAAAAAAAAGAGTATTGTTGCTATATTTGTATTTTGCATTGCGTTTGCTACAGCTGTCAAAAAGTGATTTATGTAATGTTCATGGTGACATTTCGTGAATAACACCTAAACTCATCGATCATAGCCAATTACAAAAGTAGCGTGACACGTCGAATTGTGAATGGATCGTTCAGTTCACAATATGTTGACAGATTATAACGTAATTAGTCCGATATTAAGCTGACGAAGTTGAGAATCGGTCGGTGATATCTATATAGTAGTAGGAATTCATTTCAACATTTTGACCAATTGTCTATTGTTTGTAAGCAATTTAAGTGCGCCATCTATTGATAGGTATCTGCAATGTCTTTTGTTGTAATGTTATCAATGAAAACTTACCGATATCTCAACTTTTTGTAAATGACGCTATATTTTGACATTATCTAGATAATTAATATGTATTATCCTTACCTACAAAAGACAACACAGAGCGGAGGTCGGTTTACAACTAGTTTTATTTTATTTTAGAACAGTATTTTAACGCAAACATTTTACATGGAAATGTTTTAAAGAGTTGTTTATCTTTGTGACCGCATGCCTTGACCATTGCACACATAAACAATGCAGATAAAAACAAACTTGACGACTTACTTTTATAACGGTCGAGTTGCAATCGTCGTTTCACTACGGATTGCGTAAAAAGATGAAAATCATAAAAAAATACATATGTAACCATGGTCTTTTATAGACATGTTATTAAAGCTGTTTAAAATCTTTTCATTTACCTAACCAGCAAATCTTCTGGATGTTATTATATCTTTAAAAAGAGTTTTATGTAGTTTCCCGTTTTTGTTCGTAATTTAAATTTTGATCGTAAGAGCCTAAATATAGTCTTAAATCCACACGCAACACACAAATATTATTTATCTTTTAATATTAAATTTGTTTTCGATTAAAAAGATATAAAGTTAATATGAATAAAAATCCTTGAAGCTTTTAGTTAACTTTTGTTATTAATTATATTTCGTACCCCTCTAATAGATTTTTTCTTATTGCCCAGCCCTCCCATACAAGAAATTATTGGATTCTAATAAAATTTAAAGCAAAGTCAATTTGAAGATAGTATATTGCTATCATGAAATATTATATATACACAGCAATGAAATTGTACAATCCAAAGAGCGGCAAAAAACTTCCGATACCGGGAATCGAACCCGAGCCTCCTGGGTGAGAGCCAGGTATCCTAGCCACTAGACCATATCGGATTTGTTACTGGTGAGTAATTTTATTATGTTAATAAATAATAGTTAAAAAAAAAAACAATGAAAATAATATCTGAACCACGAAAATTAAAAACTATAAAACAAAATAGCGTAAGTTTAAGAGTGATTAAAAAATGAAATCATTTTAATATAAAAAAGTGCGAGGTGATTTTCAAATTATTTTTAATTTAATAATAAAACCACCCCACACATTTTTACATTAAAATAAAGTCAATTATTAGTCACTCTACCATTATTTTCAATGGTTTAGAAATTATGATCTACTGTTTAGTTTTAATTTATATTAAAGCGTGATGTTTAGTTTTTTAAAACTTTTGTCTATTTCCTATTTTTCAGATCGGCTAATTACAAAAGCGGGTTTTTGTTGTGATAAATGGGTAATTTACGTTCCTGCTGCCTTCCATGCCTTTCTATATTTGTAACCTATAATTTTATCCCGGAACAGGGATAATGGCACAAATTTGTGGAATTATTTAATTAAGGTGCAAAATTTTAAATCAGGCTCATGTCTTGAAGTGGCTGAAATGCATGTTACAAAATTTATACATACATACAAAATGTTATATAATTGCCCATGCAAAAGAAAATATTTACTAAACCGAAAAAAGTGCCAACCCTAATGGACTTTCATAGATTATTTTAGCAGAAGTTAATAATAGTTTATTGCCTAGTTTAATAATATTTAATATGTTTTATATTGCAACGCGTTAGATCCGTTTCCGCCACAATAACAACAAGGAGTACGATGGTTCGAAATGCAACACAAGCCGCATCCTGACGAGCGAGGTTAAGGGTCCAGCAACACGGAGCACACTTTGAGCCGCTCCTCTAAATTAGTTGAGTAGACTCGAAAATTAGAACTTTATTCAGGTTTTCTGAAAGTTCAAAACGAAATCTGTTTTTGTTATTACTGTAAATAACCAAGTAGTCTTTTAGGAAATTAGGTAAGAATGTAAGTAACTTTCTGGGTAGTCTACTCTTTGGTTTTATGTTTTCAGGGCTGCATTTCAATGATGATTTTATTTGCCATGCCACGGTTTTCAAATATTGGCAATAGACTCTTTACAAGGGACATTTGTCCCCCTTTTCGCCTTTAGAGGTATTTTTGTAACACTTTTATAGATAGATGCAGGCGTAGTTAAAAAAGCGTGTTAAAATAATTTTGCATTATGAAATTTGTATTTATTTTCTTAAAATAATCATCGTGCTATAAAACAGTGGCTAGTGTACAGGTAAAATCGTTTTCCAGACAATTTTCCGGATGTTGAACTCACTACTGTACTGTTGGTTTCACATCACGCAATCAAGGCAAAAACTTGATCAATAGTACCTATTGTACAAAGATAAAATAACTTTACAATAACAATTTCTATTGTATTCGTGCCGGGCAGACGGCAATGGCGTTCCTTAATAACGGCCTTTGTTTAAACACACACAAAAAAATAATTAAGCACATTCGTAGATACCCTATAGCCTAGCGATAAGATTAACTGTTACTTCTGGGCCTAGGTACGGTTTCCAGATATAAAGTTTTAAAATATGTATTTTTTTATTTATAATAAGCGCGATGATAACTTGATTTACCATCTCCTATTACCCGATTGTTGCTAAAAGACGTGAAGTCTTAACCCCTTGTGACATTTACTGTAACAAACTAAAAAAAAAATTCTAAACTGCAATACGTTTGCTACACATTTTGACAGATTGTCCAGCATTTAAAGCACAAAGAGTGGAAACTGAAATGAAATTAAAAGAGAAAATTATGAAAGACAGTTTGAAAGAATTAATAAGAAATAAGGAGAAAAGAGATGAGTTTATAACCTACTGTAAATCCTTGGCCAAAAAGGTGATAGCCAGAAATAAATTCTAGAATGTAAGTACATTGTGATATTAGTGTAAGTTTTATTGTATATTATTTGTAAATTTAAAAAGAAAAAGTACTATTAGTACTAAAACCAACTAAACGAGAGGGTGGCCTAGCGCCGCCCATAAAAAAAAACTGCAATACGACATAACTAACGGTATATGTGAATATGTAAAAATAATAATGCTTTAAATCTCTCTATCCATTTTTTTAATTCACATTACATTGCATTCCCTATGGCCATTTTCCTACGTTTATGTACACAAAATGTTTCCTTCTTCCACGTCCTTCTATCAGTCGTCATCTCAGTCGCCACTCTTTTCTTGATCATGTCATGTTTCACGCAGTCCATCCATCTTTTCTTAGGCCTACAACTACCAACATATCCATCCATATTCATATCTAACACTCCCCTTGTTACATGCCATTCCTCCTTCCTCATAATGTGCCCATATCATGCTAACCTTTTGCTCCTTAATTTATCTACCACTGAGACCTACTTTCAAGCTTCTAATATCTATACTCGTTACACATCCATCTCTCACATTTCTGTGAGCTGTCATCCGATTAGTATTGTTCCTCGAAGTCAGTCTTTTTCTTAATTAAATACCTACTAGTTTAATGTTTTACCTTCTTTTATTATAATGTAGAGAGTACAATACGATGCCCCTGTGTTGAAATTTTATGAATGAGGAGTTATCCAACAATAAAGTGAACTAGATTTTAATAAGCGTGACCGTTATGGTACGCAATACAAATTTAAGCGAGACCCTAAAATGTCGCAATTCATTTATATTATTTTATTTGGCCCTTTAAATAAGCAGCAATTTAATGTACTTACTAGTTATTACATTTTTTAATTCCTATTTTCTATTATTATTATCTTGGCTTGTAAATTAGATAACATGTTATTTGTCATGTTGTAGACGACAATATGTATCTCGTAGATAAATAACTTTAAATTAATATAACGTTACATTAGGTTGGGGCGAGGTTATTGTTTTTTTTCAATCTTGTATCATAAGAAACGAACCTGAACTCCTATCAAGCATTTTTAAAATATAAAATCTTACCAAAAATAATCATATTAATATATTAAAATTATAGTTTCAATGACTTTAAAAAATACGCCTAAAATATAAAAGCTGGTAACGTTTTTTGTACCTTAAAACCAATAATTAAACTTAATTTTTAATTTAAATTTTTGAACAAATTGTTTATTGTAAAACGGATCATACATTTTGTTCCATGCACTTCTAAGAACAAGTTTATTTTTTTTCACTTTTCTTAGGACTTACAAGATAAGCATTACAAACCCATCACCATGTATGTACGATGTGTACCAGGACAAAACTATTATTATCTGTACTTAAAACTTCTAAGTTATTCGTCGTAAAGCGTTGACTAAGTTATATTTGAACAGTTAAAGTAAAGGAATGATAATAATAAATCTGTGGCTACTAACCTTGACGCATCTCACGCATACACAATATACGACACCTAAAAATAGTCAAATATTGACCAATGAACAAATTGAGGAAGCGGTACTAAATTCATGTGCTAAAATCGGCAATTCATCTATTTCCATGAATCATCATTCAAGCAAAAAGTTAACCTTAACTAGAATAGTAGACAAAATACTTGTTGTTTAGCGATAGATTTTTATATATATTTTACGTATATAAATTTCATATTTGATATTTCAATGTTTGAGCTGTGATTATTATCGCTTTCTACCCTTTTTGAATTAAAAGATGTCGAGATGCGACACGATGTTCTTGTTTATAGCATATTATGTATTGTTAAAGTTCGTAACATTTACTATACTACATTCGACACGAAAAAGCGTTACCGCACTAAGACGTTATTTTTAAGAATAAGACAAAGAAAAATCTTTTCTCAGTTATTTAATTAAGTATATTGGTGGTGATCGAAGGTTTACGGCGACGTGACTCTTACCACAATATACCTATCATTATCTCAATTATCATTAGAGGAAATAATAAGTTTCATAGATAGTCAGAGCTAGTCATAAGACTAGCATCAAAGTTCCCCTGTAAGTCTATTTTAAACGGTTTTATTTGTTGTACTTAATAATCAAATACAAGTTATAATAATGCTTAAAGTTTACCAGCCATTTCGTTGAACCTTCTTTTCTCTTGTTTAAATTATAGATAAGTTACTTACTTCAATAAAAATATATATAAAAAAAAAGAATGTTAATGATTTGTAAGTCTAATTTACTATACCAACTGCGATCCGATATGGTCTAGTGGCTAGGATACCTGGCTCTCACCCAGGAGGCTCGGGTTCGATTCCCGGTATCGGAAGCTTTTTGGCTATGTTTGGATTTTTGATCTTTTCACATTGTATTTTATATTCGTATTTTGTATATTTATTGTAGCAATTTTTGTGTTATGTAATAAAAATATTTAAGTAAAACCTTCAAGGGACCCGCCCTTTTTATCAGAAATCTGGTCAGCTTTCTAAACCAGTATTGTAACAACTGGTACACCAGGAAATAATTTTACTTCCTAGAATGCACTATTTATACCATAACGACAACGCTTGCGTAGTCTAGAAATTCTAATTTATTGGTTAACTGGCTTAAATGAAAGGAACATTTATTAATGAGTAAACAAACAGAAGTCATTCCGACCCAAAATATAGAGCTTATAATTAATAATATGTTATATACCTAACACGATTCTGGATATACAAACTTCACTTTAGTGTAATAATTTGAGTTTTGAATACTTAAATATTCGTAGTTATATGTTTCTTACATACAAATGTATAGAATGCGTCTACAATAACTGGGGGTCGAAGGTCACGCGAGGATTCCGGCACTTCCTTTTAGAATTGTTATTTAGTTTGACGTTATATCATTAGAAATGACACAGCACAAATATTTGTGTGCATGATGAAAAGTAGTAGTATGTAGTATATTACTGATCTTAACTTATTGACTGACCGGTTGGCGCAGTGGTAAGATACTTGCTTCTCACGCCGCAGGTCGTGGGTTCGATTCCCAC